>JAKSZT010054289.1:799096-810663 GCA_026826555.1 Tolypeutes matacus | reverse complement strand
AGTGAAGAGTTTGCTTTGGTCGTGGAGGGAGGTGATGAGAGCACAACACTGTGAATGCAAACGAGACCGCGGAACTGCACACTAACAAATGGTTAAAATGGGAGAAAGGAGACGAGGCCCATGACTCGAGGCGGTTTTCCCAGGCTCTTGGTGAGTCCACAGGAGCTCCTGAGACGGACTGGCTGTGGCTATTTACTGAAAGACTCAGCGCCTCAGTGCCGAGTCGGAAGTGGCTGAAAAATTGGCCTCTGTGCATAGTCTGCGTGGAATTATCTAAGTACGGGTGAGAATATCTTCAAAGAGATGATAAGTCACTAACCCAGTGTTCCCTGAAGTGGACTCAGCTAACACGGGTTACCACGGACGGTGGTGAAAATACACGTGGAGGAGAAAAAGGCTTATCTACAAATTCACACAGCAGGTGAAAAGGTGAGGCACCTACAGCCGATGGCTTTTTATCATGTTATTTATCAGCAGCTATTTGTGAGAACCATCTGACCCTCTCGTGTGCTCACGAATGATAGGGTCACGTGGACTTCCATTTGCTCTCGTGCACACACCAGCATGAACAGATGTATATTTGCATCAATTCTGAAGATAGGAACCACTCAGAAGCTCAGTGAAGCGAAACGGTGGTATCCATTCTGCTCACTACGAGACTATATTACAAAACACTGTACTCATCATTTTTATGCTTTGGGTTTTGTCAATAAAAACTTGTGTTTCTTAGTTTTAATGTTATGCAGCACATACATTAACAAAATGAAATTTTAATTGTAAGAAATTGAGGAAATTTGATTACTCTGCACCATCTATGTACTATCGACAAAGTGATCTGCTAACCTATAACAGCTCAACAAAAATAAAATATAATTAAGAGCACTGAATTATATATGTGAACATGATTAAAAAGGGAAATTTAAACCCCATGGAGGTTAATAAAATTAAAATTAAAAGAAAAAAAACATAGGACTGTACAACACAGTAAGCCCCATTGTAGACAATGGACTATGGTTTATAGCACAATTATAAAAATGTCCTTTCAGGAATTATAACAAATTTACCACACTAATAAAAGGTGTTAATAATAGGGTGGTATGCGGAAATTCTGTGTTTTACGTATTTTATGCATGACATTTCTATAAACCTACTTCTCTAACAAAAATTATTAATAAAAATATTAAAATATAAATATGTATCTTATATATAAAAGTATATTTTAA
Source organism: Tolypeutes matacus (assembly GCA_026826555.1). Taxonomy (NCBI): domain Eukaryota; kingdom Metazoa; phylum Chordata; class Mammalia; order Cingulata; family Chlamyphoridae; genus Tolypeutes; species Tolypeutes matacus. The sequence continues at coordinate 809,440 of JAKSZT010054289.1, read as the reverse complement.
AAAGTAAATGTGTCTAAGATACATTATCAAGGGAAAATACCGAGTCATAATAGTGCGCATCATTCCCTCAGGAAAGCAGGATAAAGGGAGAGGGGCTGAAATTTAAAATACCATAACATTTAAATAAAGGCAGGACCAATAAGCCACGTAAATGTCTCGGGCAAGAGGGAACCAGCGTCCAGCACATGCAAAGGCCCTGCGGTGCAGCCTCCTGTGTGTGGTGGGAGATGCCACAGGGGGCAAAGTGAGCAGGCACAGAGCAGGAGCCGTAAAATCTGAAAAACAGGAGATTTTCAGAGTGAGGAGCAGGGCCGGCCTGGAGGCGTTCTGGGGAGTGAGCTGGGGAACCACTGGCGGTTTCTGAGCTTGGCCTGGGGAGCTCGCACTCAGGCTTGGACAGGATGGCTCTGCCGGAAGCGGGTGCGGTGGAAGTGGGAGCCTCTTCGGATGGGCTTGGCACTGGGGCGAGAAGCGTCTGGATTCTGCGTGAATTTAAAGACAGGGCAGTGGGGGTCAGAGGAAGAGCTCAGAGGGGCCGACTGGGGTGTTGGCGACGAGCTGCGCTGAGCGAGGCGGGGAGGCCGCGGGACCCACCTGGCGGCTGACGTCGTGCACGCTGGGGCAGGAATGGCAGCCGAAGCCGAGGCAGCTCCGAGGCCTCAGCCCTGTGCCCTCAGCCGAGGGGAAGAGCAGCATGGCGGCGGCTTCCCGGCAGGCGCTGCGGCGCCACCTTCCCAGCAGCCACCAGGGCCTGGGGCGCCACTGCCCGTCCTGCCTCACACTGCCTGGGTTCCTGGCTGCTGCCGCCCCTGCGCCTGCTGCTCTGGGTCTCCTGCCTGGGGGGGCGGTGGGGCGGGGATTGCAGAGAAGCAGCGGCAGCTCCACCCCTCCTGCTCAGCCCACTGCGCAGGCAGGGTGGAAGGGCAGCATGGCGGCGGCTTCCCGCCACTCCCCGCGGGCCCAAGTGCCCGGCAGTCCCCGCGGCTCTCCGGCTCTCCGGGAGCTCCCATTGGCTCTGGCGGCCGCCCCCCCTCAGCCCACAATAGACTCTGACTCCTGCTCCCAGCAGGCCTGAGGCCCCTGGTCCTGCTTCTCCTCGCGCCCACGCCCCAGCCCCCAGTGGGCTGCCTGGACCCCCAGGCCGCGGTCCCCACCCTTAGACGCTGAGCTGCCTCAGGCAGAGGGGACTTGCCCTGGGAGGGGGCCCTGCAGGAAGTGAGGCCTGCAGGGCCCACTTGCTGAACTTATTAGAAATAATCGTTTTTTTAGGTGATTCTCTGGGATATTCTACTTATAGAGCCATATCATTGGTCAATAGAGATAATTTTACTTCTTCCTTTACAACTCGTCTGTCTTGCTTAATTGCCATGGCTAGGACCTCCAGAGCAGACCTTGCCTTATTTTTTTTTTTTTAAGATTTTTATTTATTTATTTATTTATCCCCCCTTGTTGCTTGTGCTCGCTGTGTCCATCTGCTGTGCGTCTTTCTGTGTCTGCTTGTCTCCCCCTGCCAGGTCATCCTGCTGTGTCAGCTCACCGCGCCACGCGGGCGGGCTTGCCTTCACCAGGAGGCCCCAGGACCGAACCCGGGCCCTCCCATATGGTAAACGAGAGCCCTATCGATTGAGCCACAGCCGCTTCCCTAGACCTTGCTTTCTTGTTCTGATCTTAGGGGGATGGCTGTCAGACTTCTCCTTTTAAGTATCGAGGGGGCTGGGTCAAGGACACAGAAGCATCAACCTCAAGGACAGCCGAGCAAGAAGAGAGGATGGCCCACGTGTCTAGGGAGGACTCGCACGTAGACAGCAGTTGAATTTTCCAGGATCTCATGCATTCCCCTCTCTCTCTCTCTCACTTTCTCCACACACATACACACACACACACACACACATACAGGAAGCCCAAGGCCAATTCCCACCTCTGGAGTATCCTGCCCTTTCCCCTTCACCATCTGCCTGTCCAAAGCATGTGTCTCTTGCAAATGGCATCCAAGAGCAGCCTCCAGAGGCAGGAAGGGACCCCAGATCTCCGTGGCAGCCATGCCTCACCCCTCTCTCTTCTTCCTTCTCCCTGGGCCCTGTGGGCAGGTGGATGCTGCCACTCCTCCCTGCCCTGCCTGCAGCTGAGGACAACCACAGTCCACTGAGGTGCAGAGCAGGTTGCAGAGACGTGGGCAGGGCACTGGCGTGGCCTACTGGGAGGAGAAGGAATGCAGAGCGAGGAAGACTGCACTCGTGTCCATTCTCACAGCCCTGATCTGGGACCAGATCCACCTGCTTCCCTTGTCTGAACCTCAGTTTCCACACCTGTTACACACGTGGTGACCCCGGCTCTGCCTCCTTTCCAGGATTCGTGGGGCTAGAGAAAAGCCCTTTGTAACATGCAAAGAAATAGTGTAAAGTGAGTCTTCCTTCCACTCAGATTGCAATCTTTGGCCCAGAGCTAACCAGTGTTAATTGTTGCTTGTGATTCGTTCCAGAAATTTTCAGTGCATAATACAAACATGCATGTGTGTTTGTGATAGCACACCCTACTCCAGTGCTGCCAAAGAATAGTTTAACGAATGCCACACTTAACATCTGAAAGTTTCATGGAGCTACTATTTTTAAAAGTGAAAAGAAATAGGTAAAAATGGTTATAATAATATATTGCATTGAATTCAAAATATCAAAAAATATCATTTTGTAATGTCTTAAGTATAAAATATATTGAGATAGTTTATGTTAATTTCATACCAAATTCTTCAGTTAAGCTGCTAGAATAGAAATTGCAGAGTAAAGGGTCATGACTATTTCACAGATTTCTTAATGAATGTGTATACAAAAACCATCCAACTGTCAGTTCCTAAGATATCCCCAGCCCCTTTCCCATGCCCTGGTACCTAATCATCTCTCCCAGGGTGAAATGTCCAGGCCTTACTCTCTGCCCCAGCCCTGAGATCTGCTGCCATGTGGCTCTCAGGACTTGTGGGACTCTCCTGGCTATGCAGAGGCCTGGTCCTCTGGCCACAGAGATTGTGCCCCTAGAGGGACAAGGACTCCGGAAAAAGCGTGTGCTCTGCCCTCAGAAAGATGACGTTCCCATCCAGACTCATGACTTTAAATACATTATTTAATATGCTTGAGATTTAGCTTCTCATCTCATCAGAGATTAAAATAGCTCCCCCTCAGGACTGAGATGAGAACTCAGCAAATGACCCCATTTGTCTTTGACCTTCTGTTGTTCAAAAGATTGTTCAGGTGGGAAGATAATTATAATGACTTTCATGTCCTTGTGTGTAAATTCTACAATCTGTATTATTTCTGGGTCTGTTTCTGTTGATTTAATATTCTCCTCATTATACATTGTATTTCCTGTGTTTTTATATATCTGGTAATTTTTATTAGATGACAGACATCGTGCATTGTACACAGTTGGGGACTGGATATATTCATATTCCTTCCAACTCTCTTGAGCTTTATTCTGGCTGTAGTTAGGTCCTGTCGAGACTTGCTTTTACTCTTTGTTAGGTGGGACCAGAGCAGCCTTTAGTCGAGGACTAATTCTTCCCCGACACAGAGACAATACCATGAGATGAGGACAAGCACGGTCCCTGCTTCGGTGGGTGGCTGGGTGAACCCCAGGGAGACAGGACTTCTGGGTGATGCTTGGGGGACAAGGAAGCTTCCTCCACTCTGACGCCCCTTTTGCTCTTTCCATCTCAGGGGCCATAGAGAGGTGCTCTGGGTGGCAAATAGCACATTCTCTGCGGGTGAGTGCCCTGATTGACACACGTCAACCACGTTCCTTGGACTCTGCAGAGTCCTACTGAGGTAGGGAGGAGAGGGGACCCAGGTCAGCCCCAGCCTTGCCCTCCAGGAACACCCAGGATGGAGGGAGAGACCACACTGGAACAGGGGATCAGTACTGCTGTCCTGAGCCACAGGGCCAGACATGCTAAGGGCAGTGCTGACCCAGAGGTGCAAGTGACTCTCCAGGCCCAGGGCAGGCACGAGCGCTTCACAGAGGAGCTGACATTTGAACTGGACCTGGGAGGGTGGGGAGGAGGTCAGCAGGAAGGAAGGGGAGGTCACGCCAGGTGGGAAATGGCATGAGCAAGTGTGCAGGCAGGAGACACTTGGGGGTGAGGTTGGGGTGGTCTGCAGGGAGGGGCCTGCAGGGCTGGCCACCCAGGGCCTTAGTGAGCAGCGGCTCCCCCTGCCCACGGCTCCCGCACCTCACACCTGCTGCAGGGCCTGATGGCCCTGGTGGTCATGGGCAGCCTGGGCCTGCGTCGTCCACAGCCAGGGCCTGGACGCTCCCGGGCCTGGGCCTCGGGGCTCAGTGCTGGCAGGCTGCCTGCGGGGGCCCGGGTCCTGGGGCTCCTGGGCCCTCCTCACGGCCGCTCTCCAGCACACGCCCTTCCCTGCGGGGCTCGCGCCAGCCCTGGACCCACGGCCTCGGCTCTGACGTGCTTGTGGCTCATCGTGGCAGCACAGCACGTGAGCCTGACGTTACGCAGTCACGCTTACTGTGCCGTGAGTTTCTCACAGCTGTCTGGGTGACACGCGTGTCTCCTTTCCACAGCGGGGAAACTGAGGTTTAGGGGAGTGAGGTGAGGGCAGTCACATCCACTGGAGGGAACCAGGCCGTCTGAGCCCTGGGTTTTGATCTGCTCCTGACTTGCTGTGGGCATTTGCTTCTCTTATCTGAGCCTCGGCTTTCCTCTCTGGTAGGTAAGAAATGAATGCTGACCCACGGAGCATGTCCTAGGAGCCTATTCTCTTAACAACCCTGGGATGCTGACACATCTAGTATCTTCCCTTTTAGGACAAGGAAAGAGAGGCACAGGGCAGGTCCAAGAGAGGGAAGCTGTGAGACAATCTAATGCCAACGCTGTGTTTTAGCCACGACCTCCTCGCCCTGCCCCAGGAGGACCTCCTGCCCCAGGAGGACCTCTCTCCCCGAGCTCCTCTGCTTCCACGCTTGCTGGGGCAGCCTGTGAGCTGGTGGCTGGGCCCGCCCCGCCCCGTCTCTTGGCCTTCTCAGATACTTTGAAATGTACATTCTTTGCTTGAGTCTCAACCTGTTAGCTCTGCATGTTTTCTTATTTGAATGAGCACCGTGAGGGCCTGTACCTCATTTCAATTAACACAGTAAGTGAAAGAAGCAAACTCAACTGCCAGGCTGCAGTCAAAAGAGGACTTTATTAATAAAATATTCACTTCGAACATTAACTACTTACAAAAGGTAAAGATTGCCCCTCCCCTTTATATATATATGATTTTTTGCTCTTTATTTATAAAGGCAATTACTTTCCAATCTCACCCAAGTCCTCCCTCTGGCTAACCATGTTTGGGGCAGCAGGATAGGTCCAGGGGTTCAGGTGGAGTCTGGGGGTGTCCCAGGCTGGCTGCTGGGGAGGGAAGAGCCTACCTGGCCTGGCCCACTGTGGCTGGGGTCAGCAGAACTGCTGGGCCAGGTGACTTGGGGAGGGGGCCTTGAGGCTGGCAGGCACCAGGGGCCAGTGAGAACTTCCCCTTTCGGAACCTGGGTCCCTTCTGCCTGCTCCCCAGAAGGGCTGAGAGAGCTCTGTCCTTGAGCTTGGCGTCCAGGGGCGTGGCCGACTTCAGGAGAAGAAAGTGGTAAGAGGCCACGGGCGCCATCGCATAATACACGTTCGTGCCGTCCGGGATCTGCAGCACTGGGGGTGGGCAGAGGGGGCCGGCTGTGCTCCTGGGACCACGGACACCCCAACCCTTTGTGCCCCATTGAGCAGGCCTCAGCCGGGGACCCGAACCCCCCGTCCAACTCCAGGTGCAAAGGGGAGCTTCTGACCGCTGCCTGCCCGGAGGAAAGACTCTGCAGGGGCTCAGCTCACAGTGCAGGGTCTTGGGTAAGAGTGACTCCGACTCACAACCTCGGAATGGAGCTGCCGGAGCCAGCTGCCCCCCACCCCAGCCCTGCCGCCGTCCCTGCTCAGGATCTCGGAGCTGAGAGGGGCTTTCTAGAGCCCAGTGCGCGGCCCGAATCCGGCACTGCCCAGGACGAGACCTCTGGGCCCAGCGGAGGCAGCCCCGGCCCAGGCCTCCTGAGCAGGGCCTGGGACCCTCAGGCGGGGGCCGTGGTGCGCAGCCCCCCCTGCCCCCTCCACTCGCCCCGACCCACTCCGAGCCTCTGAAATGCTCTGCACCAGCTGTGGCCCTCTGGCTTGTCCTCGCCCAGGCTGTGTTCTTCCAGGGCCTTGCGGATCACGGCTGGAGCCCTGTCCTGGTCGGTTACCTGAGGGGGGCCAAGGACAGGACTCAGGGCAGGAGTCCTGGAGCCCCCCCCACAGTGCAGCCACCAGAGACCCTCTGCAGCCTCCTCTGCTCAGGCCTGGTCGACAGGGGCCTCCGGGTCTTCTATTGCTCCCTGGGGAGGCTCCATGGAACGAGGGTCTTTTCCAATCATTCCCACCCCGTCTCCTCAAGGACCTGCACCTTTGTCTTGAGGGTATTTCCCAGTGAGGGTCCAAACTCCTGCCCTGTAGGCTGATCCCTGCCCCTGGGTCCTCGGCCTGCACAACTGCTCTCGACTCCCAGGGCCTGGGGACAAAGGGTGACCACGAAGCAGAGGGTGGGCCCTGAGGGGGGACATCTGGGCCCCTCCCTGTCGCCTCCTGCCTCCCCATCATGGGGGACGGCTGCCCTCATGGAGTGCCCTGGCCTGCCCCTGCCCCTCCAGGACACCCCCAGGTGGCAGTGAACCCCCAGGGCAGAGCACGCAGCATCTAGTCCAAGCCCGAGGTCAGAGAGGAGGCTGGACGACGTCCTGCGGCAACCAGGACGTCCCGGGCTCAGGGAGGCAGCTGTGGTCAGCAGGGTCTGGACCGCAGCTGTTTGACCCTGAGGGCCCGGGTGCAGGGAGGGCTCAGGCCAGGGGTCAGGCGACGACAGCTTAGGACAGGCACAGCAGCTCCTGGGCACAAGGAGGCAGCCCGGGTGGCTGTGGGGCCCGGCAGCTCGGCGGCCTCCGTGCCGTGGGGGCCGGGCCCCGTCTGCACGTCCCCTCCAGGATCTGGGCCTGCTCAGGCCCTCACGGCCCCGTCCTGGGCAGACCCCGTCCTCCTCTCTGGGTGGAGACCCCCTCACTGCCGGGGTCTACACACATCGGCCCAACCTCCACCTTGAGGCCAAAGGTCACTTGCTCTGCTCTGACCCTCCCATGGCTCCGTCCAGCAGCCACAGGGCCTGATGTGACCCAGCTCCCAACACCTCTCTGACCTCAACTCTTCCCCTTGACCCCTGACCCATCACCCTGGCCTCCTGGCTGCTCCTTGGCTGGCCAAGCACACGCCCCTCGGGCCTGGCAGGCTGCCCCCTCCTCCTCCTCTGGGGGCTACTCCAGCGAGCTCTTCCCAGGCCGTCCGCACTCAGTGTTCTAGCCTCGGCCCCATGTCCACCGTCCTGAGCCCTGACCGCCATCGACACACGCCCTTCCTGCCTCTGGGGGTGGCTGTCTGTCCTTCCCCACCACTGGGAAGTCTGCTCCAGGATGGCAGAGGGGGAGCCTGTCTCTGCTCCTGTGTCCACTGCCTGAGCCACGAGGGCCCAGGGGCCGTGCACGCCCGGCTCACCAGGACGCTCTTGGACTCGTGGCCATCGACCTCGTCCAGGCTGACGCGGACGAAGCAGCAGCCGCCCACGTGCCGTTTATAGAGCAGCCGTGAGTCGCGGCGCTGTGGCTGGTCCGGGTGGACCTGGTTTTGACGGAGGAGGAGGAAGAGGACGTTCCTCTGGGTGCCGACGTGATGATGGAGGGGTCCTGCAAGGATGCGGAGGTCGACTGCCCCCCCTGTGGGGGACACAAGGTCAGCAGGAGGCCTGGAGCCTCGGGCGCCCCAGGGGGCTCTAGAAGCTCCAGGAGGCTCTGGAAGGTCTGTAGGAGCCAACAACCCTCGACCCCTTGTGGACGCGGAGAGGGCCCAGCAGGCGCAGGAGAGGGAGGGGAGGGCAGGGCTGGCCGGGGCAGAGGTGGGCAGTCACCTTCGTTTCCTGGCCATCCTGGGGCTCTGGGATTGGTCCAGGTGGATTTCCACCTCAGAGCCCAAGGAGCTGGCCACGTGCCTGGGAGGTGAGTCAGCCACATCCCCACTGCTGAGGTCAGGGCCACTCTGGAGCTGGAGCTGGACACCGGAGTGGGAGCTGCTGCAGCCACCAGACTCAGCGTCGGGGGCCTGGCGGCTGGATGGAGGGGTCGGCTTACCTTGGGGCCTCCCCCGGGATGCATCAAGCCCCTGCCCTGCTACCCCTGCACCCTGCTGAGTGCTTGGTCCATCAGTAGTAGCCAGCGGACTACAAATGCCTTCGCGATCACGCAGCATCACCCCATTTCACAGCAGAGGAAACAGGCCCAGGAATGGGCGATCGCCCCCGTCACGGGGCTGGTCGGGAGGGGAGCTGGAATCCCAGTGCGGAATGCTCAGGCTCCCCCAGGCCACGCGAGCCTGAAGCTGCCCTGAGCCCCCGGCCAGCCCACACTTGCCCGCCCTGGACGGGGGACTCACTCTTCACTCCAAGGCTTGATGCCTTCCAGGGGGTGTTGGGCCTTGAAGCTCTCACTGGCCGACTGGGGTGGGGGCTCCAGCTCGCGAGACAGGCAGAAGCTACAGGACAGATGGCGGCCCTGAGGCTCCCGGGGGCCACGCCTCAGGCCTCCCTCCCAGGGTCTCACAGCCGTCAGCACTAGGGGGCCCCCAGCGTCCTCAGGCAACAGGTCCTGAGCTGACCAGGAGCACCAGGGCGACCCGCCCCACCGTGGCCTGGCCTTACCGGTCACTCTCACTGAGCTGCTCCACGGCCCCAAACCAGGCCCCAATGGCTCACTGGGCACAAGGGCGTCGTAGCAGCAGGTCGCCTGCAGCCGCTGGGGCTCAGCCACCAGCTGGCACTCCTGGGCCAGAGGAAGGAAGAGGCACCGCCGAGGCCTGGGGGGGCTGGCTGGGTGGGACGGGCCCAGCAGCGGGGTTTGCCCCTGTGGGCCCCCCACCCCTCCACTCCCTCCAGGCTCCACCCGTCCTCAGGGCAGAGTTCACACGGCTCATCCTCACGGAAGTTGACATTCATCCCATGGATAAGCCCCACCCTCCAGAAGGAGGGCTCGGCCCTGTCTTTTTCCCTGAAACCCTCCCCATCAGGCTAACAGGAAGCTGCATGCAGCCCGCCGGTGCCCTGACCAGGAGGGTCTCTGTTCCCCCACCACCTCCTCCCCAGCCCCACCCCCGCAGTGATGACCACAGCTGCTCACCTTCCTCCTTTTGTCAAAATTGACCACCTGCCCCTGGAAGGCAGAGAGTGGGCACCATCTCAAAGGGGCCCCAGCCATTCCCATGCCCATCGCCCCTGAGCCCCCGCCACGCTGCACGACTGCAGGTTCAACACGCACAGGGCAGCCCAGACCAGGGAGGGACCCAGGCAGGGTCTGGGCGCCAGGAGTGGGGCCCAGGAGTGGAGACAGAGGCCTTCAGTCCAGCCTCTGACCACAATAGAGAGACGGCCCCTTGGACCAGCCCCCGCCTGCTCATCTACGAGAAGCCCTGGCACCCCAGCTCCCAGGGCGGCTGTGGGGCTCTCAGGACGTGTGGTGTGCCCACCGCTGGGCGCTCAGGGCTCAGGGGGGCCTCTCCTCCCAACCTCAGGGCCCCTTCCCCACCCTGCCCCGGCCCCCAGGCTCACTCACCTCCAGATACTCCCGCATGGCAGAATCCACCATCAAAAACTGAGTGAGGAAAGTCCCCAGGCAAGGGACGGTGCCCTGGACGACATCCTATGGCATCGGGTGGGTGGGATGAGCACAGGCTCTCAGGTGTACCTGAGACCCCACCCTGCAAACCCTCAGCCTCAGACTCCTAGGAACACCCAGCACCACCCGGGGACAGTCTCGAGGACTTGACTGTCACCCCTAAGTTCCCCTCCCACCTCCAAAGACCCCAAACTCCCTTGAGTTACCTCCCAGCACCGATTTTCTTCAATCATCAATTTACCCCCTCCCCACAAAGGCACCCTAGTCGGCTCTTCCTGCCTCTTGCTCTGCCTGGCTCCAATTGGTCCCCCAGGATTCCCACGGCTCACGGCCCTCAAGGTTCCGGGGGAGGGACCGTGAAGGGCGGCTGTCCAGGCTCAGTGGCCAGGAGGGCTGGCTTGAGGAGGCCCCATCCTGACCTGGAGGCCCCCTGCCCGGCCCTCACAGCCTCAGCCACACTCACCCTCTCCTGCTGCTGCTGCTGCCTCTGGCCTCTTCTGGGGTTCGTCTCCAGGGGGGCAGCCTCAGAGGTCCCCTCCTGCCAGGGTTGAGGATGAGGTCACTGAGGCCCTCAGTCCCTCC
>JAKSZT010054289.1:753684-771908 GCA_026826555.1 Tolypeutes matacus | reverse complement strand
GGGGGGGGGTGTATGGAGAAAATACACCAAACGTACCCAGTAGACCATAGTTGGTGACAAATGTTCCACAAAAATGTAAGGCTTTGGTGGAGGTGATGTATGGAATTTGGATGATATAAGGGAATTCTGCACATTATGCATGATTGTTTTGTGAGCTTACAGCTTCCCTACTGAAAAATGAAGAAAAAAAAGAAAAGAAAATTTGAATACTCTGCATGATGTACTATCTACAAAGTGATCTGCTCTAACCTAATACAAGCTGAGGCCTGGAGCCCATTAGACGTCTCTGGATTCTGAGTGTATTCAAAGGTGGGGAAGTGGGTGTCAGAGAAAGAGCACAGAGGGGCTGACTCTGGGGTGTCGGGGATGGAGCTGCAGTTGGTGAAGCAGGAAGCCTAGGGGACCCACCTTGCCTGAAGTTATGCACCTCGTGGCAGGAATTGCAGGTGAACCAAGGACAGGTCTGTCTCCTCATCAGCCTGTTCCCTCAGCCAGGGTGGAAGAGCAACATGGCGGCGGCTTCCCGGCAGGCGCTGCGGCCCCACCTTCCCGCCAGCCACCACGGCCACTTGGCGCCACTGCTCGCCCGCCCAGGTGCCTGGAGTGGGACTTAAAAACTTTCAAAAGGCTAATCCAGCTAGTGATCCCCGGGATTCCCCACAAGCAAGCCTGATGCCTTCCCAAAGACTCTTGGGTGTGCTGACACGAGCATGACATGCTGAAGGGCTTGGTTCTGCCCAGGGCACTGGACTCAGACAATCTGGGCACGGTCTCAGGGGCCAGAAATACACGGAGGAGGGACAACATGAAAGACTCGCTGACTCTAAAATTTCTACATGATGCAAACAAACCAGTTAACTACTCTGCTGTATACCTGACACCATTCAAGGGAAAGGAATGACTACAAAAATAAATCAACATATTAACCACATTGAGAGAACGTAGGGAAAAAAAAAAAGAGGTAATCACCTCAATGACACAGAAAAAGCATTTGAAAATTCCGACATGCTTTCGTGATTAAACAAACAAAAATACAATTCACAAAGCTAGGTATAGAAGGGAACTTCCTCACAAGATAAAGGAAATTTATGAAAAACCCACAGCTAAAATTAGATTCAATTGCAAAAGAATGAAGGATTATCCTCTACAATCAGGAACAAAACCAGAGTGCCTGCTTTCACCCTCCTCTTCAACATCGTACAGGAAGTTCCAGCCAGAGCCATTAGGCAAGAAAAATGAATAAAAGGCATCCATAATGGAAAGCAATAAGTAAAATTATCGCTATTCAAAGAAAACATGATCTTATATGAACTTCAAACTCAAAGACAACATTATGAAGATTGTATCTCCAAGAAAACAGAAATTGCACAACACAAACTTGTAGCCTTACAACTAACCAATTAGAAAAGCCTGAAAATTTAATCCAGACAAGCCCCTAAAATGCGGGTCCCCATTGACTGGAACACATGTCACTGCTACAAAGAAAAAACCACTGGGTCCAGGACTGCACAGCCAGTGAGGGAAAAGACAGGACTCGAGCATTCCTTAACCCCAATCTCCTAACACCTACCCCAACCCTTAAACCCCAACCATTAAACCCTAATCCCACTAACTCTCTAATTCCCTAATTCACTAACATCTAACACTATCCCAACCATCTCCCCAACCCCTTTTCACAGAAAAGTTTGCAAAACACCCCTGAAGAAGCTCATACATCAGAACTATTAAAGACTTAATTCATCTGTCTTAAAAATGTTCAAAAATGAGAAAGGAATTATAAAAAGAAAAAAATTAGAGCTGCAGAGTAAAGTAATTGAATTTACTCTAGTGAAGGATGTAGTGAAAGGATGGAAAAAATATTCCATGCAATTCGTAACCAAATGAGAACTCAGGTAGCTATACCACTATTGGAGAGCTATCTGTCCAAAAATTGAGTTTCTGACTTAAAGACAAAATAAAAAGTTTTTTAAAGTCCATGGATCTACACTAGACAAACAATGAAACCGAAGTTAAACTATTGTTAATAGTACAATTTTAACAATGTGCTATCATCAATTGTAACAAATGTTCTACACCAATGCAAGGTAATAATAATAATGTGGTATATGGGAATCCTGTATTTTTTGGATGGTTGCTCTGTAAACCCACAACTTCTCTAATAAGGAAAAAAAAAAACAAGATGAGAGACACGACAAAGCAGGGAGCAGAGGTTCCCGGTTCACCCTAGAGAAGACGGGCAGGCACGGCCTGTGTGCCAGGCAGGCAGGGGGTGGGGAGAAATAAATAAATCTTTAAAAAAGAAAAGGAAGGGGGTTCTGATACAAGCTGCAACATGGATGAAACTGAAATGAGCAAGACACAAAAATATTGCCTAGCTGCACTTATATGAAGAATGAAGAATGAGGAACTTCAACACAGAGCTGGAAAGCAGATTACAGGAGACCAGGGGCCCAGGGAGGGTGATGGGGAGTCATTGATGGTTGATAAAGAGTTTGCTTTGGCCGTGGAGGGAGGTGATGAGAGCACAGCCCTGTGAATGCAAACGAGACCACGGAACTGCACACTAACAAATGGTTAAAATGGGAGAAAGGAGACGAGGCCCATGACTCGAGGCGGTTTTCCCAGGCTCTTGGTGAGTCCACGGGAGCTCCTGAGACAGCCTGGCTGTGGCTATTTACTGAAAGACTCAGCGCCTCAGTGCCGAGTCGGAAGTGGCTGAAAAATGGGCCTCTGTGCATAGTCTGCGTGGAATTACCTAAGTACAGGGGAGAATATCTTCAAAGAGATGATAAATCACTAACCCAGTGTTCCCTGAAGTGGACTCAGCTAACACGGGTTACCACGGACGGTGGTGAAAATACGCGTGGAGGAGAAAAAGGCTTATCTACAAATTCACGCAGCAGGTGAAAAGGTGAGGCACCTACAGCCGATGGCTTTTTATCCTGTTATTTATCAGCAGCTATTTGTGAGAACTATCTGACCCTCTCATGTGTTCTCGAATGACAGGGTCACGTGGACTTTCATTTGCTCTCGTGCACACAATCAGCATGAACAGATGTATATCTGCATCTATTCTGAAGATAGGAAACACTCAGAAGCTCAGTGAAGCGAAACGGTGGTATCCATTCTGCTCATTATGAGACCTGAATTACAAAACACTGTACTCAATTATCATTTTTATGCTTTGGGTTTTGTCAATAAAAACTTATGTTTCTTAGTTTTAATGTCATGCAGCACATACGTTAACAAAATAAAATTTTAATTGTAAAAAATTGAGGAAATTTGATTACTCTGCACCATCTATGTACTATCTACACAGTGATCTGCTAACCTATAACAGCTCAACAAAAATAAAATATAATTAAGAGCACTGAATGATATATGTGAACATGATTAAAAAGGGAAATTTAAACCCTATGGAGGTTAATAAAATTAAAATTAAAAGGGAAAAAACAGGACTGTACAACACAGTAAGCCCCATTGTAGACGATGGACTATGGTTTATAGCACAATTATAAATATGTCCTTTCAGGAATTATAACAAATTTACCACACTAATAAAAGGTGTTAATAATAGGGTGGTATGCGGAAATTCTGTGTTTTATATATTTTATGCATGACATTTCTATAAACCTACTTCTCTAACAAAAATTATTAATAAATATATTAAAATATAAATATGTATTATAAAATATAAAAATATATTTTAAAAAGTAAAGGTGTCTAAGATACATTATCAAGGGAAAATTCCGAGTTATAATAGAGTGCACATCATTCCCTCAGGAAAGCAGGATAAAGGGGGAGGGGCTGAAATTTAAAATACCGTAACATTTAAAGAAAGGCAGGACCAATAAGCCATGTAAATGTCTCGGGCAAGAGGGAACCAGCGTCCAGCACATGCAAAGGCCCTGCGGTGCAGCGTCCTGTGTGGTGGGAGATGCCACAGGAGGCAAAGTGAGCAGGCACAGAGCAGGAGCCGTAAAATCTGACACACACGGTGAGGAGCAGGGCGGGCCTGGAGGCGCTCTGGGAGTGAGCTGGGGGACCGCTGGCGGTTTCTGAGCGTGGCCTGGGGAGCTCGCACTCAGGCTTGGACAGGATGGCTCTGCGGGAAGGGGGTGCGGTGGAAGTGGGAGCCTCCTCAGACGGGCTTGGCACTGGGGCGAGGAGCGTGTGGATTCTGCGTGTGTCTAAGGCCAGGGCAGTGGGGGTCAGAGGGGCCGACTGGGGTGTTGGCGACGAGCTGCGGTGAGCGAGGCGGGGAGGCCGCGGGACCCACCTGGCGGCTGACGTGGTGCACGTTGGGGCAGGAATCGCAGCCGAAGCCGGGGCAGCTCGGAGGCCTCAGCAATGCCCTCAGCGAGGTGGAGGAGCAGCATGGCGGCGGCTTCCCGGCAGGCGCTGCGGCGCCACCTTCCCAGCAGCCACCAGGGCCTGGGGCGCCATTGCCTGTCCCACCTCACCCTGCCTCGGTTCCTGGCCGCTGCCGCCCCTGCGCCTGCTGCTCTGTGTCTCCTGCCCGGGGGGCCGGTGGGCAGAAGCGCTGCCCTGGGGAGGTGGGGCGGTGGGGAGGTGCCCACTGCGCAGTCAGGGGGGAAGGGCAGCATGGCGGCGGCTTCCCGTCACTCCCCGCGGCCCCAAGTGCCCGGCAGCCCCCGCGGCTCTCCGGGAGCTCCCATTGGCTCTGGCGGCCGCGCCCCCTCAGCCCACAGTAGCCTCTGACCCCTGCTCCCAGCAGGCCTGAGGCCCCTGGTCCTGCTTCTCCTCGCGCCCACGCCCCAGCCCCCAGTGGGCTGCCTGGACCCCCAGGCCGCGGTCCCCACCCTTAGACCCCCACCCCTAGACGCTGAGCTGCCTCAGGCAGAGGGGACTTGCTCTGCAGGGCCCACTTGCTGAACTTGTTTATTAGAAATAATCGTTTTTTAGGTGATTCTCTGGGATATTCTACATATAGAGCCATACATTGGTCAATAGAGATAATTTTACTTCTTCCTTTACAACTCGTTTCCCCCTTCATTTTCTTGCTTAATTGCCATGGCTAGGACCTCCAGAGCAGACCTTGCCTTTTTTTTTTTTTTTTTTTTTAAGATTTTTGTTTATTTATTTATTTATCCCCCCTTGCTGCTTGTGCCTGCTGTGTCCATCTGCTTGCGTTTTTCTGTGTCTGCTTGTCTCCCCCTGCCGGGTCGTCCTGCTGGGTCAGCTCACCGCGCCACGCGGGCAGGCTCGCCTTCACCAGGAGGCCCCAGACCAGAACCCGGGCCCTCCCATATGGTAAACGGGAGCCCTATCGATTGAGCCACAGCCACTTCCCTAGACCTTGCTTTCTTGTTCTGATCTTAGGGGGATGGCTGTCAGACTTCTTTTAAGTATCGAGGGGACTGGGTCAAGGACACAGAAGCATCAACCTCAAGGACAGCCGAGCAAGAAGAGGGGATGGCCCCACGTGTCTAGGGAGGACTCACACGTAGACAGCAAGACAGCAGTTGAATTTTCAGGATCTCATGCATTCCCCCCCCACCTCTCTACACACACACACACACACACACACAGGAAGCCCAAGGCCAATTCCCACCTCTGGAGTATCCTGCCCTTTCCCCTTCACCATCTGCCTGTCCAAAGCAAATGGCATCCAAGAGCAGCCTCCGGAGGCAGGAAGGGACCCCAGAACTCCGTGGCAGCCATGCCTCACCCCTCTCTCTTCTTCCTTCTCCCTGAGTTCTGTGGGCAGGTGGATGCTGCCGCTCCTCCCTGCCCTGCCTGCAGCTGAGGACAACCACGGTCCACTGAGGTGCAGAGCAGGTTGCAGAGACGTGGGCAGGGCACTGGCGTGGCCTACTGGGAGGAGAAGGAATGCAGAGCGAGGAAGACTGCACTCGTGTCCATTCTCACAGCCCTGATCTGGGACCAGATCCGCCTGCTTCCCTTGTCTAAACCTCAGTTTCCACACCTGTCACACGCGTGGTGACCCCTGCTCTGCCTCCTTTCCAGGATTCGTGGGGCTAGAGGAAAGCCCTTTGTAACATGCAAAGAAATAGTGTGAGTCTTCCTTCCACTCAGATTGCAATCTTTGGCCCAGAGCTAACCAGTGTTAGTTGTTGCTTGTGTATCCTTCCAGAAATTTTCAATGCATAATACAAACATGCATGTGTGTTCGTGATAGCACACCCTACTCCAGTGCTGCCAAACAGAAGTGTAATGAATGCCATGCATGCATCTGTAAGTTTCATGGAGCTACTGTTTTTAAAAGTGAAAAGAAATAGGTAAAATTGGATATAATACTATATTGTATTGAATTCAAAATATCAAAAATATTATCATTTTGTAATGTCTTAGGTATAAAATATATTGAGATAGTTTATGTTAATTTCATACCAAATTCTTCAGTTAAGCTGCTAGAATAGGAATTGCAGAGTAAAGGGTCATGACTATTTCACAGATTTCTTATGAATGTGTATACAAAAACCATCCAACTGTCAGTTCCTAAGATATCCCCAGCCCCTTTCCCATGCCCGGGTACCTAATCATCTCTCCCAGGGTGAAATGTCCAGGCCTTACTCTCTGCCCCAGCCCTGAGATCTGCTGCCATGTGGCTCTCAGACTTGTGGGACTCTCCTGACTATGCAGGGGCCTGGTCCTCTGGCCACAGAGATTGTGCCCCTAGAGGGACAAGGACTCCGGAAAAAGCGTGTGCTCTGCCCTCAGAAAGATGACGTTCCCATCCAGACTCATGACTTTAAATACATTATTTAATATGCCTGAGATTAGCTTCTCATCTCATCAGAGATTGAAATAGCTCCCCCTCAGGACTGAGATGAGAATTCAGCAAATAACCCCATTTGTCTTTGACCTTCTGTTGTTCAAAAGATTGTTCAGGTGGGAAGATAATTATAATGACTTTCATGTCCCTGTGTGTAAATTCTACAATCTGTATTATTTCTGGGTCTGTTTCTACTGATTAATATTCTCATTATACGTTGTATTTCCTGTGTTTTTTTTTTTAAAGATTTTATTTATTTATTCATTTATCCCCCCCTTGCTGCCTGCGTTCGCTGGGTCAGCCAACCACGCCATGCGGGCGGGCCTGCCCTCACCAGGAGGCTCCGGGAACCGAACCCGGGGCCCCCCATATGGTAAACGGGAGCCCCACTGATTGAGCCACAGCCGCTTCCCTCCTGCGTTTTTATATATCTGGTCATTTTTGTTAGATGACAGATATCGTGCGTTGTACACGGGGACTGGATATGTTCCTGTTCCTTCCAACACTCTTGAGCTTTATTCTGGCTGTAGTTTGGTCCTGTCGAGGCTAGCTTTTACTCTTTGTTGGTGGGACCAGAGCAGCCTTTAGTCAAGGACTAATTATTCCCCGACACAGAGACAATACCGTGAGATGAGGACGAGCGCGGTCCCTGCTTCAGTGGGTGGCTGGGTGAACCCCAGAGAGACAGGACGTCTGGGTGATGCGTGGGGGACAAGGAAGCTTCCTCCACTCTGATGCCCCTTTTGCTCTTTCCATCTCAGGGACCATAGTGAGGTACTCTAGATGGCAAATAGCACATTCTCTGCAGATGAGTGCCCTGATTGACACACGTCAACCACGTTCCCTGGACTCTGCAGAGTCCTGCCGAGGTAGGGAGGAGAGGGGAGCCAGGTCAGCCCCAGCCCTGCCCTCCAGGGACACCCAGGATGGAGGGAGAGACCACACTGGAACAGGGGATCAGCACTGCTGTCCTGAGCCACGGGGCCAGACATGCTAAGGGCAGCGCTGACCCAGAGGTGCAAGTGACTCTCCAGGCCTGGGGCAGGCACGAGCGCTTCACAGAGGAGCTGACATTTGAACTGGACCTGGGAGGGTGAGGAGGAGGTCAGCAGGAGGGAAGGGGAGGTCACGCCAGGTGGGAAATGGCATGAGCAAGTGTGCAGGCAGGAGACTGCACAGCCTCTTTGGGGGTGGGGTTGGGGTGGTCTGCAGGGACCCCTGCCCACGGCTCCCGCACCTCCCACCTGCTGCAGGGCCTGATGACTGGTGGTCATGGGCAGCCTGGGCCTGCGTCGTCCACAGCCAGGGCCTGGACGTGCTCCGGGCCTGGGCCTCGGGCCTCAGTGCTGGGCAGCCTGCCTGCGGGGGCCCGGGTCCTGGGGCTCCTGGGCCCTCCTCACGGCCGCTCTCCAGCACACGCCCTTCCCTGCGGGGCTCGCGCCAGCCCTGGACCCACGGCCTCGGCTCTGACGTGCTTGTGGCTCATCGTGGCAGCACAGCACGTGAGCCTGACGTTACGCAGTCACGCTTACTGTGCCGTGAGTTTCTCACAGCTGTCTGGGTGACACGCGTGTCTCCTTTTCACAGCGGGGAAACTGAGGTTTAGGAGTGAGGTGAGGGCAGTCACATCTGCCGGAGGGAACCAGGCCGTCTGAGCCCTGGGTTTTGATCTGCTCCTGACTTGCTGTGGGCATTTGCTTCCCTCATCTGAGCCTCGGCTTTCCTCTCTGGTAGGTAAGAAATGAATGCTGCCCCACGGAGCATTTCCTAGGGGCCTATTCTCTTAACAACCCTGGATGTTGACACAACTAGTATCTTCCCTTTTACAAGGGAAGGAAAGAGAGGCACAGGGCAGGTCCAAGAGAGGGAAGCCGCGAGGCAATCTAATGCCAACGCCACATTTTAGCCACGACCTCCTCGCCCTGCCCCAGGAGGACCTCCTGCCCCAGGAGGACCTCTCTCCCCGAGCTCCTCTGCTTCCACGCTTGCTGGGGCAGCCTGTGAGCTGGTGGCTGATCCCGCCCTGCCCCGTCTCTTGGCCTTCTCAGGTACTTTGAAATGTACATTCTTTGCTTGAGTCTCAACCTGTTAGCTCTGCATGTTTTCTTATTTGAATGAGCACCGTGAGGGCCTGCACCTCATTTCAAATAACACAGTAAGTGAAAGAAGCAAACTCAGCTGCCAGGCTGCAGTCAAAAGAGGACTTTATTAATAAAATATTCACTTCGAACATTAACTACTTACAAAAGGTAAAGATTGCCCCTCCCCTTTATATATATATATGATTTTTTGCTCTTTATTCATAAATTCAATTACTTTCCAATCTCACCCAAATCCTCCCTCTGGCTAACCATGTTTGGGGCAGCAGGATAGGTCCAGGGGTTCAGGTGGAGTCTGGGGGTGTCCCAGGCTGGCTGCTGGGGAGGGAAGAGCCTGCCTGGCCTGGCCCACTGTGGTTGGGGTCAGCAGAACTGCTGGGCCAGGCGACCTGGGAGGGGGCCCTGAGGCCGGCGGGCACCAGGGGCCAGTGAGAACTTCCCCTTTCGGAACCTGGGTCCCTTCTGCCTGCTCCCCAGAAGGGCTGAGAGAGCTCTGTCCTTGACCTTGGCGTCCAGGGGCGTGGCTGACTTCAGGAGAAGAAAGTGGTAAGAGGCCGCGGGCGCCATCGCGTAATACACGTTCGCGCCGTCCGGGATCTGCAGCACTGGGGGTGGGCAGAGGGGGCCGGCTGTGCTCCTGGGACCACGGACACCCCAACCCTTTGTGCCCCATTGAGCAGGCCTCGGCCGGGGACCCAAACCCCCCGTCCAACTCCAGGTGCAAAGGGGAGCTTCTGACCGCTGCCTGCCCGGAGGAAAGACTCTGCAGGGGCTCAGCTCACAGTGCAGGGTCTTGGGTAAGAGAGACTCCGACGCACAACCTCAGAATGGAGCTGCCGGAGCCAGCTGCCCCCCACCCCAGCCCTGCCGCCGTCCCTGCTCAGGATCTCGGAGCTGAGAGGGGCTTTCTAGAGCCCACTGCGCGGCCCGAATCCGGCACTGCCCAGGACGAGACCTCTGGGCCCAGCGGAGGCAGCCCCGGCCCAGGCCTCCTGAGCAGGGCCTGGGACCCTCAGGCGGGGGCCGGGGTGCGCAGCCCCCCCTGCCCCCTCCACTCACCCCCGACCCACTCCGAGCCTCTGAAAGGCTCTGCACCAACTGGTGGCCCTCTGGCTTGTCCTCGCCCAGGCTGTGTTCTTCCAGGGCCTTGCGGATCACGGCTGGAGCCCTGTCCTGGTCGGTCACCTGAGGGGGGCCAAGGACAGGCCTCAGGGCAGGAGTCCTGGAGCCCCCCCACAGTGCAGCCACCAGAGACCCTCTGCGGCCTCCTCTGCTCAGGCCTGGTCGACAGGGGCCTCCGGGTCTTCTATTGCTCCCCCGGGGAGACTCCATGGAACGAGGGTCTTTTCCAATCGTTCCCACCCCGTCTCCTCAAGGACCTGCACCTTTGTCTTGAGGGTATTTCCCAGTGAGGGTCCAAACCCCTGCCCTGTAGGCTGACCCCTGCCCCTGGGTCCTCGGCCTGCACAACTGCTCTCGACTCCCAGGGCCTGGGGACAAAGGGTGACCACGAAGCAGAGGGTGGGCCCTGAGGGGGGACATCTGGGCCCCTCCCTGTCGCCTCCTGCCTCCCCATCATGGGGGACGGCTGCCCTCGGGGAGTGCCCTGGCCTGCCCCTGCCCCTCCAGGACACCCCCAGGTGGCAGTGAACCCCCAGGGCAGAGCACGCAGCATCTAGTCCAAGCCCGAGGTCAGAGAGGAGGCTGGACGACGCCCTGCGGCAACCAGGACGTCCCGGGCTCAGGGAGGCAGCTGTGGTCAGCAGGGTCTGGACCGCAGCTGCTTGACCCCGAGGGCCCGGGTGCAGGGAGGGCTCAGGCCAGGGGCCAGGCGATGACAGCTTAGGACAGGCACAGCAGCTCCTGGGCACAAGGAGGCAGCCCGGGCGGCTGTGGGGCCCGGCAGCTCGGCGGCCTCCGTGCCGTGGGGGCCGGGGTGGCCCCGTCTTCACGTCCCCTCCAGGATCTGGGCCTGGTAAGGCCCTCACGGCCCCGTCCTGGGCAGACCCCGTCCTCCCCTCTGGGTGGGGCACCCCTCACTGCCGGGGTCTCCACACATCGGCCCAACCTCCACCTTGAGGCCAAAGGTCACCTGCCGTCCCTGCTCTGCTCTGACCCTCCCGTGGCTCCGTCCAGCAGCCACAGGGCCTGATGTGACCCAGCTCCCAACACCTCTCTGACCTCAACTCTTCCCCTTGACCCCTGACCCATCACCCTGGCCCCCTGGCTGCTCCTTGGCTGACCAAGCACATGCCCCTTGGGCCTGGCAGGCTGCCCCCTCCTCCTCCTCTGGGGGCTGCTCCAGTGAGCTCTTCCCAGGCCGTCCACGCTCAGCGTGCCACCCTCGGCCCCACGTCCACCGTCCTGAGCCCTGACCGCCATCGACACACGCCCTTCCTGCCTCTGGGGGTGGCTGTCTGTCCTTCCCCACCACTGGGAAGTCTGCTCCAGGACGGCAGGGGGGAGCCTGTCTCTGCTCCTGTGTCCACTGCCTGAGCCACGAGGGCCCAGGGGCCGCGCACGCCCGGCTCACCAGGACGCTCTTGGACTCGTGGCCGTCGACCTCGTCCAGGCTGACGTGGACGAAGCAGCAGCCGCCCACGTGCCGTTTATAGAGCGGCCGTGAGTCACGGCGCTGTGGCTGGTCCGGGTGGACCTGGTTTTGACGGAGGAGGAGGAAGAGGACGTTCCTCTGGGTGTCGACGTGACGATGGAGGGGTCCTGCGAGGATGCGGAGGTCGACTGACCCAAGGTCAGCAGGAGGCCTGGAGCCTCGGGCGCCCCAGGGGGCTCTGGAAGCACCAGGGGGCTCTGGAAGGTCTGTAGGAGCCAACAACCCTGGACCCCTTGTGGACGCGGAGAGGGCCCAGCAGGCGCAGGAGAGGGAGGGGAGGGCAGGGCTGGCCGGGGCAGAGGTGGGCAGTCACCTTCGTTTCCTGGCCTTCCTGGGGCTCTGGGATTGGTCCAGGTGGATTTCCACCTCAGAGCCCGAGGAGCTGGCCACATGCCTGGGAGGTGAGTCAGCCACATCCCCGCTGCTGAGGTCAGGGCCACGCTGGAGCTGGAGCTGGAGCTGGACACCGGAGTGGGAGCTGCTGCAGCCACCGGACTCAGCGTCGGGGGCCTGGCGGCTGGATGGAGGGGTCGGCTTACCTTGGGGCCTCCCCCGGGATGCATCAAGCCCCTGCCCTGCTACCCCTGCACCCTGCTGACTGCTTGGTCCATCAGTAGTAGTCAGCGGACTACGACTGCCTCAGCGATCACGCAGCATCACCCCATTTCACAGCAGAGGAAACAGGCCCAGGAATGGGCGATCGCCCCCATCACGGGGCTGGTCGGGAGGGGAGCAGGGATCCCAGTGCGGAACGCTCAGACTCCCCCAGGCCACGCGAGCCTGAAGCTGCCCTGAGCCCCCGGCCAGCCCACACTTGCCCGCCCTGGACACTCCAAGGCTTGATGCCTTCCGGGGGGTGTTGGGCCTTGAAGCTCTCACTGACCGACTGGGGTGGGGGCTCCAGCTCGCGAGACAGGCGGAAGCTACAGGACAGATGGCGGCCCTGAGGCTCCCGGGGGCCACACCTCAGGCCTCCCTCCCAGGGTCTCACAGCCGTCGGCACTGGGGGGCCCCGGCATCCTCAGGCAACAGGTCCTGAGCTGACCAGGAGCACCAGGGCGACCCGCCCCACCGTGGCCTGGTGCTGGCCTGGCCTCACCGGTCACTCTCCCTGAGCGGCTCCACGGCCCCAAACCAGGCCCCAGTGGCTCACTGGGCACAAGGGCGTCGCAGCAGCAGGTCGCCTGCAGCCGCTGGGGCTCAGCCACCAGCTGGCACTCCTGGGCCAGAGGAAGGAAGAGGCACCGCCGAGGCCTGGGGGGGCTGGCTGGGTGGGACGGGGCCAGCGGCGGGGTTTGCCCCTGTGGGCCCCCCACCCCTCCACTCCCTCCAGGCTCCACCTGTCCTCAGGGCAGAGTTCACACGGCTCATCCTCACGGAAGTTGACATTCATCCCATGGATAACCCCCACCCTCCAGGAGGGCTCGGCCCTGTCTTTTCCCCTGAAACCCTCCCCATCAGGCTAAGAGGAAGCTGCATGCAGCCCGGCAGTGCCCTGCCCGGGAGGGTCTCTGTTCCCCTCCACCCCCTCCCCAGCCCCACCCCCGCAGTGATGACCACAGCTGCTCACCTTCCTCCTTTTGTCAAAATTGACCACCTGCCCCTGGAAGGCAGAGAGTGGGCACCATCTCAAAGGGGCCCCAGCCATTCCCATGCCCATCGCCCCTGAGCCCCCGCCACGCTGCACGACTGCAGGTTCAACACGCACAGGGCAGCCCAGGCCAGGGAGGGACCCAGGCAGGGTCTGGGCGCCAGGAGTGGGGCCCAGGAGTGGAGACAGAGGCCTTCAGTCCAGCCTCTGACCACAACGGAGAGACGGCCCCTTGGACCAGCCCCCGCCTGCTCATCTACGAGAAGCCCTGGCACCCCAGCTCCCAGGGCGGCTGTGGGGCTCTCAGGACGTGTGGTGTGCCCACCGCTGGGCGCTCAGGGCTCAGGGGGGCCTCTCCTCCCAACCTCAGGGCCCCTTCCCCACCCTGCCCCGGCCCCCAGGCTCACTCACCTCCAGATACTCCTGCATGGCAGAATCCACCATCAAAAACTGAGTGAGGAAAGTCCCCAGGCAAGGGACAGTGCCCTGGACGACATCCTATGGCATCGGGTGGGTGGGGTGAGCACAGGCTCTCGGGTGCACCCGAGACCCCACCCTGCAAACCCTCAGCCTCAGACTCCTAGGAACACCCAGCACCACCCTGGGACAGTCTCAAGGACTTGACTGTCACCCCTAAGTTCCCCTCCCGCCTCCAAAGACCCCAAACTCCCTTGAGTCACCTCCCAGCACCGATTTTCTTCAATCACCACTTTACCCCCTCCCCACAAAGGCACCCTAGTCGGCTCTTCCTGGCTCTTGCTCTGACTGGCTCCAACTGGTCCCCCAGGATTCCCACGGCTCACGGCCCTCAAGGTTCCGGGGGAGGGACTGTGAAGGGCGGCTGTCCAGGCTCAGGGGCCAGGAGGGCTGCCTTGAGGAGGCCCCGTCCTCACCTGGAGGCCCCCTGCCCGGCCCTCCCAGCCTCAGCCACACTCACCCTCTCCTGCTGCTGCTGCCTCTGGCCTCTTCTGGGGTTCGTCTCCAGGGGGGCAACCTCAGAGGTCCCCTCCTGCCAGGGTGGAGGATGAGGTCACTGAGGCCCTCGGTCCCTCCGCATTTTCCCTGGGGTCTAGGACACCTGGCCCAGGTGGGCAGGTGGAAATCTCCTCTCACCACATGCCTGATGTCCCCGGGGGCCTTGTGCAGGTGGACTGGCCTCCCTGAGCCTGTTTGTCCGTCTGTGACATGAGGACAAAGACCTGACCCTCATCGCGAGTCCAGAGGCCTCAGGGTGGCAAGCTGGCGGCGCAGATGCTCTGGCCATCGCCCTCCCCCCTCAGAGTCACGGGGACGCTCAGCCACGTGCCTTTTCTCCTTGAACCTCTCCACCTCGCCGCGAGGGCGGCACCACTGGGTGGTCATGCCTCCATTCCACGTGAGGACACAGAGGCCCGAGAGGGTGTTGACTTGTACAGATTCGCTCAGGGCGCCGGAGAACAGGCTGCTCCCTCCAGGCGGAGGCCCCGTCTGAGCTGGCGTCACCCACCACCCACCACCGCTATCCGGTGTCTGCTTCTCCTGGCCTCTGAGTGGGGGGGGCTGGTGCCGTCCAGCCATGGGGCTTGAGGATGGGGTGTCTCTGAGGCCTGGTTGAGCAGCTCCTGCCTGCCCAGCCCACTGCAGTGGAGACCCCAAAGCCTGCCCGAGGCCATAGCAAAGGCACCCCCTCCCAGGGGCCCATTCAGGACATTCTTCTGCAGACAAGTCCCTGCGTCCACTCAGGAGTGGGTCCCCCAGGAGCCAGGTCTGACTGTCCAGGTCGGTGGGGGCGGCCAGCAGTCCTGGGCCGTGAAGTGCTGCTTCCTCTTTTATGTGGAAGCTTCGTAGTTTCCTGTCTCCTAAATACTTCCCACAGCTCTCTGGCACACATGCCGTCGTAACGAGGCAGTTATGAGACCCCCACGCGGATGGAGACTTCTCTCCTGCCAGCTCACCACGTGCTCCTGGGACATCCCAGCTGCCTCCACCGCATCCGAGAACCACAGCCTAAGGCCATACAACTGCCCCCCCACCTTCCCCAAAACTAAACACGATCCCTTTTCATCTTCTTCCAGAACAGGCCAGACTGGATACTTTCAAAGAAACTTCCAGGGAAAAACTAAGAAGCTCATCTCGTGAGCCCTGAGCCCCCAGCCTCCTTTACCTGGATGACCAGCTTGCTGCCCTGGGAATAGTTGCTCTCGTTTGAGAAAATCTCAGACAGCGACTCAAAGAGGCGGAAGCTGTCCCTGAGGAGGCAAGAAGGAAGGAGAAAGGTGGGGGTAGGTGGGCGGGTGCAGGGGCTGATTCACTTTGTTTAAGCTACCTGGGACCCAGATGCCGGGGTGGGCGGAGCTGAACCTGGGCAGCTCTGAGGCTGCAGGGCATGGTGGACTTGGTGCTGAGCTCTCAGGTGGGCACAGCGGGGACCCCCACTCCCATTTCTTGAGCAGCTGGTTTTGACCTGTGTAGATTAGAACTGGACAGAGTGGGCTGCTGAGAAGCACACACTGGACAAGCTCCCATTTAGCTCAACTCTGTAACTGACAGAGGAGGGAACCAGGGCTGAGGCAGAAGAGCTGAGCTCAGGTCATGTGGGGGCCTAGAGCCCACCCCACCCGGTCCCTGACCAGGAGCCACTGCCTCCCAGGCCCCCTGCAGGGCGATGCCTCAGCCCCCGCGGGGTCCCTGGTCAAGCTGGTGTCCCTGGGGAGAGGCCTGCCCACCTGGACACTTCCTCCCACGTCTTCCTCAGATGGTGAATTGCGTGGCTTTCAAGAGCAGAGAGGATGGCGCAGAACGAGGAGACGTTGTGAAGGACTCGGCACTCCTGGGAGGGGGAAAGAATGAGCTGTGAGGTGTGGTCTCGGCGGCCCATGCTCCAGCTTCAGCCCCTCAGCTGACATCTCCCCCCTGGGAGGAGACAGACCCCCAGGGAGCCCGAGGGCACGCCATGGACCCAGAGAGACCCCCGGGGAGCCCTGAGGGCATGCCGGGGACCCAGAGAGACCCCCGGGGAGCTCTGAGGGCACTCGGGGGACCCAGAGGGGGATACCCAGAGGGGAGTGGGGTGCTCAGCTCCAGCCAGGGAGGGCCTGGGGGCTGAGGGCTGACCAGAGCACAGAGGGGCTGCAGGACCCCAGGGGGGGCCCCGAGCACACCCTGGCCACCGCGATCCAGTGCTCCACCACCCTGGCCCTGTGCGCGGCCTGCACGCTGCAGTCCCCGAGGCAGGTGGCGAGGACGCAGCCGGTCACCCTGTTGAACTGGGTGATGACGGACGCCACGTGCTCCCGGCCCTTCCTGCCGCGCTGGGACCAGATGGCGCCCAGACAGTGGTAGGGCAGCGCCTTCGTGAACAGCTCCTGGGGAGAGGGGATGTCAGCCGGCCCTTCCCACCCTGCTCAGACCCCGCAGGCCCTCAGGACCCAGGCGGGGCGACCGTCACAGTGCGTGCGGCAGGTACGGTGGGTGCCTACATCTGCTCCCCGGAGGGGAAGTGTGGGCTTGGGGATCCATAAGCCATCTGAAGTGACCTGCCCTGGTCCATGGAATGGCAGTGTGGGGGGTGATTGGGGACCCAGGTCCTCGGGAAGCGGGATGTGGGGCCCCCCAGGCGGGAAAGCCCTGCAGAGAGAGCAGGGGGCGGCCAGGGTGGGACACAGCCCTGGGGGGCTCCCCCACTGTCCGGGGCCCCCATCAGCACCTGCTCCCACCTGGAACCAGCGCTGGCCCTGGCCGGGGCCACGACGGACCTGCACCTTCTGCAGAGAGACGGTGTAGATGAGCCCACCCTCCAGCTCCTCGCCCACCACCTGCGTGGAGCTCTGCAAACACAGTGCCCGGCAGCCGGGCAAGGGCATCAGTGCGGGGCCTGCCCTGCTGGCAGGGGCAGCTGCACCTCATTGGGGCCAGGACCCAGGTCAGACCCAGGTGGCCTCTGCTTTCCCTACACCCCCCGCCCCCACCGGGCAGCAGAGAAGAGAGCTCGAGGGCTCAGGATCCACACTGTCCATGTGGTTGCCCCCAAGAGGCCCTTCCCCGCCTCCAGCCATGACAAGCATATACGTACACACTCACAAATTGACGCTTTTTTTTTTAATTTAAACTGATTTTTTTAAACTTTATTTTGCACATTTAATAATGGAAAATACAATTAAAAATTAAAAGGAAACACAGATGAATAAATATATGCATTTCTCAATTAAATGTACTGCATACATATAAAATTTTTTGAATCACACACTATGTTACACAATATATTTGGTTCATAGTAACACAATCACACAGTATTTGTCCTTTTGTGTCTGGCTTGCTTCACTCAACATAATGTCC
Organism: Tolypeutes matacus; assembly: GCA_026826555.1. NCBI lineage: Eukaryota > Metazoa > Chordata > Mammalia > Cingulata > Chlamyphoridae > Tolypeutes > Tolypeutes matacus. Next base: position 754,530 of record JAKSZT010054289.1, on the reverse strand, counting down.
TCCAGGTTCATCTATGTTGCCATATGCTTTACGACTTCATTTCTTCTTACAGCTGCATAATATTCCATCGTGGGAATAGACCACAGTTTGTTTATCCATTTGTCTGTTGATGGACACCTGGGTTGTTTCCAGCTTTTGGCAATGGTGAATAATGTGGCTATGAACATCGGTGTGCAGATGTCTGTTCGTGTCACTGCTCTCAGTTCTTCTGGGTATATACCCAGTAGTGGTATTGCAGGGTCACGTGGCAGGTCTATATTCAACTTCTTTAGGAACTGCCAAACAGTCCTCCATAGTGGCTGTGCCATCCTGCATTCCCACCAACAGTGAAGAAGTGTTCCTGTCTCTCCACATCCTCTCCAACACTTGTAGTTCTCTGTCTTTTTAATAGTGGCCATTCTGATAGGTGTGAAATGATATCTCATTGTAGTTTTGATTTGCATTTCCCTAATCATGAGTGACGTTGAGAATTTTTTCATGTGTTTTTTTGCCATTTGTATTTCTTCTTTGGAGAAATGTCTATTCAAGTCTTTCGCCCATTTTTTAATTGGGTCGTTTGTCTTTTTATTGTTGAGTTATAACATCTCTTTATATAACCTGGATATTAAACCCTTATCAGATATGTGATTTCCAAATATTTTTTCCCATTGAGTTGGCTGCCTTTTCACCCTTCTGACAAAGTCCTGTGAGGTGCAAAAGTGTTTAATTTTGAGGAGGTCCCATTTATCTATTTTTTCTTTTGTTGCACGTGCTTTGGGTGTGAGGTCCAAGAAACCACCACCTACTACAAGGTCTTGAAATGTTTCCCTACATTTTCTTCTAGTAGTTTTATGGTCCTGGCTTTTA
>JAKSZT010054289.1:727998-753584 GCA_026826555.1 Tolypeutes matacus | reverse complement strand
TCTTTGGCCCATTTTTTAATTGGGTCATTTGTCTTTTTATTGTTGAGTTGTAACATCTTTTTATATATCCTGGATATTAAACCCTTATCAGATATGTGATTTCCAAATATTTTTTCCCATTGAGTTGGCTGCCTTTTCACCCTTCTGACAAAGTCCTGTGAGGTGCAAAAGTGTTTAATTTTGAGGAGGTCCCATTTATCTATTTTTTCTTTTATTGCACATGCTTTGGGTGTGAGGTCCAAGAAACCACCACCTACTACAAGGTCTTGAAATGTTTCCCTACATTTTCTTCTAGTAGTTTTATGGTCCTGGCTTTTATATTTAGATCTTTGATCCATTTTGAGTTGATTCTTGTATAGGGGGTGAGATAGGGGTCCTCTTTCATTCTTTTGGTTATAGATATCCAGTTCTCCCAACACCACTTGTTGAAGAGACTGTTTTTTCCCCGTTAACACAGGCTTGGTAGGTTTGTCAAAAACCAGTTGACTGGGTCGGATGTGGCTCAACTGGTTGGGCGTCCGTCTCCCATATGGAGGGACCCGGGTTCAATCCCCGGGACCTCCCGGTAAAAAAAAAAACAACAAAAAAACAGTTGACTGTATAGGTGAGGGTATATTTCTGGATTCTCAATTCTATTCCACTGATCGATGTGTCTATCTTTCTGCCAGTACCATGTTGTTTTGACCACTGTAGCTTTGTAATATGTTTCAAGGTCAGGCAGGGAAATTCCTCCCACATTGCTCTTCTTTTTTAGAATACTTTTGGCTATTCGAGTGCACTTACCCTTCCAGATGAATTTGGTAATTGCCTTCTCTAATGCTGTAAAGTAAGCTGTTGGGATTTTTGATTGGTATTGCATTGAATCTATAAATCAGTTTGGGCAAGATTGACATCTTCACGATATTTATTCTTCCAATCCATGAACACGGAATGTCTTTCCATTTGTTTAGGTCTTTTTAAATTTCTTTTAGCATTGTTTTGTAGTTTTCTGCATATAGGTCCTGTACTTCCTTGGTTAAATTAACTCCTAGGTATTTGAGTCTTTTTGTTGCTATTGAAAATGGAATTTTCCCCTGATTTCCTCCTGAGGTTGTTCAGTACTAGTGTACAAAAACATTACAGATTTTTGCATGTTGATCTTGTATCCTGCCATTTTGCTGAACTCATTTATTAGTTCAAGTAGCTTTGTTGTGGATACTTCAGGATTTTCTAAGTACAGGATCATGTCATTTGCAAACAGTGAGGGTTTTACTTCCTCTTTTCCTATATATGGACACCTTTAATTTTTTTTTTTTTCTTTTCTAATTGCCCTAGCTAGAATTTCTAGTACAATGTTGAATAACAATGGTGACAGTGGGCATCCTTGTCTTGTTCCCGATCTTAGAGGGAAAGCTTTCAACCTTTCCTCATTGAGTATGATGCTGGCTGTGGGTTTTTCATATATGCCTTTTATCATATTGAGGAATTTTCCTTTTATTCCTGTCTTTTGAAGTGTTTTTACCAAAAAAGGATGCTGGATTTTGTCAAATGCCTTTTCTGCGTTTACTGAGATGATCGTGTGGTTTTTCTTCCTTCAATTTGTTAATGTGGTGTATTACATTGGTTGATTTTCTTATGTTGAACCAGCCTTGCATACCAGGAATAAATCCCACTTGGTCGTGATGTATAAGTCTTTTGATATGCTGTTGGATTCGATTTGCAAGTATTTTGTTGACAATTTTTGCATCTATGTTCATTAGAGAGATTCATCTGTAATTTTCTTTCCTTGTAGAATCTTTATCTGGCTTTGGTATTAGGGTGATGTTGGCTTCATAAAATGTGTTGGGTAATTTTCCCTCCTCTTCGATTTTTTGGAAGAGCTTAAACAGGATTGGTGTTCATTCTTTTTGAAATGTTTGGTAGAATTCACCTGTGAAACCTGGACTTTTCTTTGCCGGCAGATTTTTGATAATGGATTCAATCTCCTTAAATGTGATTGGTTTGTTTAGTTCTTGTATTTCTTTTAGCATCAGAGTATGTTGGTTGTACACTTCTAGAAATTGGTCCATTTCATCTAGGTTGTCTAGTTTGTTAGCATATAGTTTCTCATAATATCCTCTCTTATGATTCTTTTTATTTCTGTAGGGTCATTTGTAATTTTCCCCCTTTCATTTCTGATTGTATTTATTTGCATCTTCTTTTTATCTTTATTAGTCTAGCGAGGGTTTTGTCTATTTTAATGATCTTCTCAAATAACAAGCTTTTGGTTTTGTTGATTTTCTCTATTGTTTTTCTGTTCTCATTTTCATTTATTTCTGCTCTAATCTTTTTTTTTTTTTTAAGATTTTATTTATTTATTCATTTATTGCCCCCCTGCCGCTTGTGCTCGCTGGGTCAGCCAACCACGCCGCGCGGGCAAGCCTGCCCTCACCAGGAGGCCCCGGGAACCGAACCCGGGGCCCCCCACATGGCAAACGGAAGCCCCACCGACCGAGCCACAGCCGCCCTCCTCTGCTCTAATCTTTTTTATTTCTTTCCTTCTGCTTGCTTTGGGATTGGTTTGCTGTTCTTTTTCTAGTTTCTCTAGTTGTTCAGTGAAATCTTTGAGTTTAGCTCTTTCTTGTTTTTTAATATAGGCATTTAGGGCTATAAATTTCCCTCTCAAGACTGCCTCCGCTGTATCCCATAAGTTTTTTTTTTTTTTTTTTTTTTTTAAGATTTTATTTTTTTTTTCATTTATACCCCCCTTGCTGCTTGTGCTCGCTGGGTCAGCCAACCACGCCGTGTGGGCGGGCCTGCCCTCACTAGGAGGCCTCGGGAACCGAACCCGGGGCCTCCCATATGGTAAACGGGAGCCCTACTGATTGAGCCACAGCCGCTTCCCCCCATAAGTTTTGATACGTTGTGTTCTCATTTTCATTTGTCTCAATATATTTACTGATTTCACTTGCAATTTCTTCTTTGACCCAGTGAATATTTAGGAGTGTATTGTTCAGTCTCCACACATTTGCGATTTTACTTTTTTCCTGTCTATTATTGATTTCTAGTTTCATTCCATGCTGATCTGAGAAGGTGCTTTGTATAATTTCAATCTTTTTATATTTATTGAGAGCTGTATTGTGACCTAACATGTGGTCTATCCTGGAGAAAGATCCATGGGCACTTGAGAAGAATGTATAACCCGCTGAGTTTGGATGCAGTGTTCTGTGTATGTCTGTTAGGTCTAACTCGTTTATCATGTTGTTCAAGTTCTCTGTTTCCTTGTTGATCTTCTGTCTAGTTGTTCTATCTAATGATGTGATGGGGTGTTGAAGTCCCCGACGATTATTGTAGAAATGTCTATTTCTTCCTTCAGTTTTGCCAGAGTTTGTCTCATATATTTTGGGGCACCCTGGTTAGGTGCGTAGATATTTATGACTGTTATATCTTCCTGGAGGATCGTCCCTTTTATTAATATATAATGGCCTTCTGTATCTAACTTTTTTGCATTAAAAGTCTGTTTTGTCTGATATTAGTATAGCTACCCCATGCCCTTATCTGGTTACTATTCGCGTGGAGTATCTTTTTCCAACCTTCCACTTTCAGCCAGTTTGTATCCCTGGGTCTGAGGTGAGTTTTTTGTAAGCAGCATGTGGATGGCTCATGTTCTTTTTATCTATTCTATCAGCCTGTATCTTTTGAATGGGGAGTTTAATCCATTCACATTCAATGATCTTACTGTAAATGCACTATTTACTTCCTCCATTTTATTCTTTGGTTTTCATATGTCATCTTGTTTTTCTCTCTTTTTACGCTTTCGGTTATCCTTTCTGCTATTCTTTCTTCTATACTCTCCTCCAAGCCCCTCTCTCCTGTCTTTTTCTTTCAGGTTCTTAGGCTTCCTTTAATGTTTCCTGCAAAAGTGGATTCTTTTTTGCAAACTCTCTTAGTTTCTGTTTGTTTGTGAATACTTTATATTCACCTTCATAATTGAAGGAGGTTTTACTGGATAAAGAATTCTCGGCTGGCAGTTTTTCTCTTTCAATTTCCTAATTGTATCATACCACTGTCTTCTCGCCTCCATGGTGTGTGAAGAGAAATCTGCACTAAGTCTTACTGGACGTCCCTTGTACATGATCATTTGTTTCTCTCTTGCTGCTCTGAGAATTTTCTCTTTATCTTTGGTATTTGACATTCTGAGTAGTATGTGTCTTGGCGTAGGTCTATTTGGATTTATTCTCATTGGGGTACAGTGTGCTTCTTGGACAAGCAAGTTCATTTCTTTCATGACAGCTGGGAAATTTTCAGCTATTATTTCCTCAAATACTCTTTCTGCCCCCTTTCACTTCTCTTCCCCTTCTGGAACTCCCATGACACGTATGTTGTTGCATTTTGTGTTGTCATTCAACTCCCTGAGCCCCTGCTCAATTTTTTTCCATTCTTTTCTCTCTCTGTTCTTTTCTCTCTTCAATTTTAGCTGCTCAGTCTTTGGTATCACTTATTCTTTCTTCTATCATTTTGAGTCTGCTGTTGTATGCCTCAATTTTTTTTTTTTTTTAATCATGCAGGGCTCCCACACATCACCCACCCACAAACACCCTGCATTGTTGTGAAACATCAAATGTGTTTTTGACTTCACCTATTGTGTCTTTCATTCCCATGAGCTCTGTCACTTTTCTGTTCAGGATTTCAAATTCTTCTTTGCATTCACTCAATGTCTTCTTGATGGCATTTATTCCTTTAACTATATTGTTTTTCAACTCATTAATTTGATTTCGGAAATTTGTGCTCATCTTGCTAATTAGTTCTCTCAAAGTCTGCATCCCTTCTGGGACTTTGATGTATTCCTTTTCTTGGGCCATGTCTTCTATTTTCTTAGTATGGCTCATAATATTTTGCTGATGTTTGGGCATCTGGTTAGGATGTAGTTTACTCAGATGCTCAATCTCTTTCTCTTTTATAGGGATTTAGTGGCAGGCGGCTGTGAGTTACCACAGCTCTTTGATTTTTGGCTCAACCTGGATTGTTAGGATTGTCCTGTTGATTGCTCAAAACTGGGCACTAGACCCAGTAATTGGCTGTAGAGTTGCTTTCTAGGACCTTGGACAGGGAGGCTATAGAGGCCAGGAAAAGCCTCTCCTATTTATTTTTCATTTTCTTATGTGCACTTTCTTGGTTTGCCAGGAGATGGTGTTCTTTGGCAGCTCTCAATTAAATGCCTGGTCGGAGCGTATTTTTTGCAGCACAGACCAGATCAATGTGATAGAGCTTCCTGTCTGGGGGCTAAGAGCCTTGTAATTCAAACTTTCTGAGACAGTTCTCTAGTCTTCTCTGGCAGCCCTTCCCTTTTCCCAGCTAGGAAATATTTCTCCTCCCCTCTGAGTCCTCAACAATCAGTCCCTGTTAGTAGAGGAGGAGATTGGGAGGTTTGTATATCTTTAGCCCCTTGCAGGCTCCAAGGCAAACAATGGCGCAGCCCCACCTGGCCTGGAAGGGCTCTGGGGACAGGGCAGACCAAACCTGGGAGTCCAAAGCAGGGTCAGCCCCAGGCTCTCTCTCCCCTCTCCTGTGGAGTCCTCAACAATTAGTCCAGAAAAGAGGGAGATTGGGAGGGTTGGATTTCTCCAGTCCTTTGCCGGGTCCCAGGGCAAACCACAGTGTGGTCCCACCTGGCCTGGAAGGGCCCGTGGGGCACCACAGCCCAAATTTGCAGGTCAGAATCTGAGTCAGCCTTAGGCTGTGTCCCTCTCTCTCCAATTTCCTGGGGTGGTAGATCCCTGGAGCCCCCTTTGTCTGTAGTCGCAGGCCCAGAGGCTTGAGAATTCTAAAGAGTGTGGGGGAGGGTGCCGGCAGCAGCAAGTGCTGCTGGTTCCAACTCACAGTTCTTTTGTGATTTCCTTCTTTTGTCCCTCTCTCCTCAGGGTGGTGTGCAGCCTTCACCTGCTGCCCTAAACCCTAGAAGATCTTTTTTCGGGGCTGTTTGAGCCTGTCCTCTAGCTATTTTTCTGGAGAAGAGACTCCCATGTCTTACTAGTCCGTCATCTTCCTGGAAGTCCTAAAAACTAACTGAAGTTTTAATTAAAAAAAAAAAAAAAAAAAAAACCACTGAAGACAATCTAAATGCTCTAATAAGGAACATGTTAAGTATATCATGACACAGTCATACATTAGAAAAATAGGCCACCATAAAAAGGTGAGAATAGATCTAAAGGGAACAGTCTCTCAGATACATCATGATAAAGAACATATTTGGATTTAAAAAGAGACATTTATATGTCTATACATACACCTATATATGCTTGGATAAATAGATAATGTTTTTTGGAAATATACATAAGACTCTGTTAACAGTGGTTGCCTCTGGAGGAAGAGAACAAGGATCCAAAATGGAAGAACAACTTACTTTTGTCATCGTATGCCCATTTTTAACTGAATTTTTTATTGAGTACATGTATTACTTCTTCAATAAAAGAAAATTTCTAGTTGTTGAATTAAAAAGGAACTGCAAAAAATATATATTCTTATCTTATTGAATTATCTTAAATATAATTGCTTTAAAATGAATTTTTGCTTTTTCACTTGATCAAATCTTGACATTGGGTTAAAACCAGAATAACATACCTGATGAAGAGTTGTTTGTGAAGTCATCATATGGAGTGATAAAATTACTTGGATAATTTTACAAACATTAGTTATGATCTCTGTTAAATTTTGTAGTAAACACATACATGAGTGTCTTCCTTATAATTTTACAATAGTTTGAAAAAAAAACCTCTTTCAAATATATCTAATAAGTATTTAAAATAAAACCATTATTTCAAGTTACCAAAAACCAAAAAGCAAAAAAAGCCAACCAGATGCATAGGGGCATAGCTGACTTGATACTGGCATTAGAGGAAAAAAATTCCTGCTGATCTACCAGAAGGAGGAAGAGGAAGGAAAAAATGAGACAGAATGGAAGAAAGAGGGAAGAAAAAGGAGGAAAAGTATGAAATACAAGTAGAATAACCTACCTCCATTCATACCCCCAATGGACCCATCTCATGTTAAGCAAACCCCAAGTCCTTAGAGAGGCCAACAAGGCCTAAGTGAGTGGCTCCTCTGCCTCATCTCACTCCCCCCATCTTCCAACCCCACACCAACCTCATTGCTGACTAAGTACCCCCTTGCTCTCCAGATCCCGAACACACCAGAAACTCCCTCCCTTATCTAGGCTTTTGAGGGGATGCTCAAAATATTCCCCCCAATATCTGCACATCTCTTATTTTTACATCAAGTATTTGCTCAAGTGACCCTGATAAGGGAAGCCCCGGGACCCCCCAACCCCGCCCTCAGCAGAAACTCATAGCTTTAAGAAAATAAACTCCCCTGGTCCCTGGTTCCTCTCTCCCCTCCATCCTCCCCTTTTCTCCATGGAATCCAAGGCAGGAAGATCAGCACCCCAGGCTGCCCCTTTGAATTGAAATTTACAACTCAATTGATAATGACTCTTTCACCTCCCTAATGGCCTTCTGCTTTTAGAAAGATAAGCTAACCTAGCTTCTTTTTTTTTTTTTTTTTTTTACTTTTACAAATAGTAACATATTTATGTTTTAATATCTGTAAGGCAATTTTACATAAGATTCATGAATCAGAGTATGTGTATTTTATTGTAATTATTTTTCCAATATAACATATTCAGTATCATACAGATGTATTTGCACATCTGTCCACAACCTAAAAATACTGTTGTCATTCTGATGAAAAATCTCATCACTGCTTTAATTTGAATTATGCTAAATATTGAGCATGTTTTTGTTTACTGGCTGAATTGTCGTTTAATTGCCTATTCATAGCCTTTGCCTTATTTCTATTGTATTTTTCTCTTTTACCTGTGGAAGCCTTTTGTATATTATGGCTTACTATCCTTTATCATGTGGTTAACAAAAATTATTACTCAGTCTATTTTTCGCTAACATTCCACACAGGCTCACCATTTGTCAGAAACTTAAAAACAACTTCCTAATGAAACACCTCACCTCTTTACCATCCCAAGACTCACAGGACTGTATTTCCTATTCCTGTTTCTGTCAGTTATCACAAATAGCCAAAGACTCCCAGGCTAACCTAGCTTCTTTGCTTTTGTAACCCCACCTGCCCACTTGCTCAGGAATTTGCCCGCTTAGTGTACCTATATAAACTTATGAAAATTGGAAAACAGCACTCAGATTTTTTGGAGATTTGACTCTTCTCTGGGCCCGTGCATAATAAAACTTGGTTCATCCGTGCTCCCAAGAGTGCCGTTTGGGTTATTTCTGGTTGGCCGCAACAACCCCATCTCAGTGATGCCCCCCATGACATTTAAAATAAATTCCCCTCCCCCAACACGCCACACGCCTACTATCTTGCTTCGTTATTCCCACAGCACACCCACCTTATATTATATTGAGAGAAACAGAACAAAGGTGGTCTCTTCTCAAACTAAACTCCCTGCTGCCCATCTGCCTCACCCTCCCACGTTCCTCTCTGGATCCTATCTAACCCTCCCACATTCTTGCTCAAATCCTAATCACAATAAGTTAAACCCCACATTCTTACACTTCCCACCTGTAGCTCATCTCCCAAAACCCATGTCAGTAAGCGTGTCGCTCCATCATCGGGCCAGTTCTCTTGCTTAAGATTGTAAGCTCTTAGTCCCGGGCCAACAGGGAAAGGGGTGAGGCAGGGAGGGAAGGAACTGGGACATTGCATCAAGGTCAACATATATGCTTTGTTCTCACACTGAGCATACGCCCTCCCCGCCCCTGCCCACACTTTCGTTAGCCTGGGCGTGTGCCCTTTCTCATAAGAAATAAATTACTGCTGCTTCTAGTCCAATTCTCTGTCTTCAGAACTTTTGAGTAAGCGGTCACCATCCCACTCAATATTAACTAATTTACTTAATTATTATGCATATCCCACCGCCACCTAGAGTATAAGCTCCTTCAGAGTTGAGATTATTGCAGACTTTGTTCATTGCTTTACTGCCAACAAATTTAAAAGTTCCTATTAGGAGCTTTTGCCCAACTATGTATGGCTAAACACCCTACCAAATGGATCAGATTTACAAACAAAATGAGAGAGGGAGTGTTTGCCATGTATCATGTACACAGGGTCTGTGATATGGGGCCTTCTCACTAAGACCATGGCATCCTCCAAGGCAGGTTTTAGATAAGTTTATCCTATGCCAGAGCCAAGGCCAGCTTCCTGGGCCCAAGGCCTGTGCAGGTGCACGGCACCCACATTCAGAAGTATCCGTGCCTTGTTTAATGCTCCACTGACACCATCCTGAAATTCGTAATGATTTTACCTTTGTACTTATGTTTTGTAAGTGAAGTCCAACAGGGTAGTGGAACAGAGGGGATACACACTACACGACTGCTGTTCCTTGGTGCCCCACTGGCATGCAGCCTCCATATGCCCCGTGAGCACGGAATTACATGTTCATCGTTTTACTTTCCTAGTTGCTAAAACAAATACCATACAGAAGGTTGGATTAATAGGATATCATTGGCTTATACTCTCAGAGGCTAGAAGGCTTGCTTTTCCCAAGGTCCCTATTTCTGGCTGGCAGGCAATCTTTGGGGTTTCTTGGCTTTTCCATTACATGGGAATCACATGGTGATATCTTCTCTTTTCTCTTCTTGGTTCCCTTGACTTCCAGCTTCTGGCTACTCCCCACAGCTTCCAATGTAGAAAGAAGGCAGTGGCCTTCATAGAAATACAAATGACAAAGGACCCCTATCATATCTTTTCTTACTCATGATGCCCTCTATTAGTCAACCACTTGCAGTGAAAATGGTGACAGAAGGAAAGGAAAAGAGGACAATTAATAGTTCCTTTTCTTCCAATCCTTCTTTATTCATCACGAAACAAAAGGTGGAGAGTGTTGGTCAAATGTGCACATAACAAAAAGTGAAATAAAAACATCTGAGTTGGTTTTGTGCAGGGATTCCACTATTCTGGTAAGAAAAAAATATATATCCATGAGAAGCTGTGAAATAAGAATTGTGTAAGTTCTGTGATACTACATAAAAATTAAGTGCTCATATATTTGTATTTAAAACTAAAACTCCACAACAAAGATGAATAGTAAAATTCATACAATAAATTTACATTTAAAATTTTTCTTTATTTAGAATGCCATAAAATAGCAGTTATAAAACACCATGACAGGGGGCCGGATGTGGCTCAACTGGTTGGGCGTCCATCTCCCATATGGAGGGACCTGGGTTCGATCCCCGGGACCTCCCGGTAAAAAAAAACAAAAAAAAACAAAAAAAAAAACCCACCATGACAAGTTGAGAGAGATTGCAGGAGAAAGGAAAAAGCTTTATATTTCAGTATCTCTACTGGTACATTTTACCTGCTTTTAGAATAAGGGTTCCATTTCATTTTGAACTGTGTCCTACAAATTATGTAGCTAGTCTTGGTGGGTTTTGGGATTTCAATATATATAAATATATATGTAATTATCTTTATGTATACACATAAATTTGGATATATATGCATATATTTACAGAGTATGTATATTTTTATATTCCTTATCTGCCCAAAGAAAAGGCCTTAGAAGCAGTGCACTCTAACAGAATTTAGCTCACCAAAAACCCAGTTCAGTAAACCATTCTTCAGTAAAAGGATCCAGAGCTCTTAGGACAGGAGTTCTTAAGCAGGGGTCCACAAGCTTGAATTGAAATTCAGAAAAACATTACTCTTGTGGGGACGTATTTATTAAATAATATGCAGTAGAGTGTGGCCTTAGTAAGGGGTCTGTGTTTTCACCTGACTGACAAAGGGGTCTGTGGAACAAAAGAGGTTAAGAACCCCTGTCTTGGGAGAATACACAGATTCCAGGGATGAAGCAGGGAGAGTATAAGATGAGCCCCGAACCCAATTGTGCCAGAAATTTATGACAGGGGGACTGTCAAGAAGACACAAGGACAACTTGAAGTGTTTCCCACTGATCAACCTTGAAACAACTCGAGAATCAAAATAATGATACCCCCGCTGAATAAAACAGGAGTTCATAATCCATACCAATATAAGTAAATGAAGGAATAACTTGAAAGTCTGGTGAGGAACATGATATGTATATAGTCTCAAAGAAACTCCCCACAAAATTCTTAATAATGAAAGGGAAAAGCTGACTTTACCATGGAGGAGCCTGGCAGACACCACCACAACCCAATGATCAGAGTGAGCATCACGGGCAACTGCGAGAGCTGAATCCAGGGGCTCCCCGACACGACACCATGGGGGCAGCACAACATCATCTTGTGGGACCCTGCAAAGACTCAGAACTTGAATGCGGAAGGACTGCAGTCTCAGATGGAGGGCTGTCGCACCACCACCTGGCTCGCAGTCCAAAAGCAACAAGGCCATAGAACTCAGGAAGCCCTCGGGAGCACGAGCAAATCTGAAAGGCACTAAGGGCACAGAACAGCTAAAGGCAACAGGTTGTGCTGCGCTCTTTTGCTGAAAGGACATCATTGTGACGATACAATGCTTGAATGGCGTCTGAAGACTGAAGGAGAGTGAGGTGTCAGAGCTCATCTCCTGATGCTGATGTCTTGTGGCTAGACAGAGAACATCCTCATTTGTGGAAAACGCATATCCAGCATTGATGGATCATCACATTTACAACTTACTCTCAGCCGAGTCTGGAAATAATAAAATTCTTTTGATGTAAGTGAAACTTTTATGTGCATTTGAGATTGTTTCAAAATAGAAAGAAGAAAAATTATAAAAAGGAAAAAAAAATCATCTGTCCTCAATTAAGAAAAAACACAACAAAATAATTCCGGGTGATATGTGTCTTGGGCCTCCTTTAAGTCTGTTCCAACAGCCTAAACCAAAGCCGCCTTTTACATTAATTTTCTATTTCACATTAAAAGGTGAAACGATCATAGAGCAAATATGTGTAGGCCAATACAAAAAAGTCAGAACCCAGAGTTTTCCTCTGGACAGGTAAAGAGTGGAGCTTTTTAATAGAGAATGATCTTTTTTTTTTTTTTAGGAGGTACCAGGGATTGAACTCAGGACCTCACACATGGGAAGCAGGCTCCAGCCACTGAGTTATATCAGCTCCCCTGAGTTGATATTCTCGTTTGTTTGTTTTGCCTTTAGGCGGTCCTGGGGACCGAACGTGGGACATCATATATGGGAAGCAGGCACCCAACCACATGAGCTACATCCACTCCCCGTGAAGGGACTGTGGAGGCTGATGGAGATTAAGGAAAACAGGCTTTTAAACCTTGAGGCCTGCTGAAAAAATAGATCTAAGACTCAGAGGAGGGGACAGGCAGCTATTTTGTACTACAGATGAGTACCCCCTTGCTTTGGGTACACTCTACAACAGAGTTTAAAATGAAGGGGTAAATTAGGAGAGCATAATAAACAATAATTTTCCTTTCCCCACTGTATTAGCCAGCCAAAGGGGTGCTGATGCAAAATACCAGAAATCTGTTGGCTTTTGTGAAGGGTATTTATTTGGGGTAGAAGCTTACAGTTACTTCCCTCACCAAAGGCTATTGGCACATGTTGGAGCAAGATGGCTGCCGACATCTGTGAGGTTTCAGGCTTCCTGGGTTCCTCTCTTCCCGGAGCTTGTTTCTCTCTGGGTTCAGCTTCTCTGTTTCCTCCACAAGGTCAGCTGTAGACTATGAGGCTCTCTAGGCTTTGCCTCTCTCCACAAGGCCAGCAACAGACAATCAGGCGAATGGTTCTCTCTCTCTCCCTGGGGCTTCTGCCATGTCTAAGAACCATTCTATTCCTCTGTGTTCTTCTCCTGTGTGTTCACTTCCCAGGGTCCAGCTCAAAACTCAGCATCAGAATTCCAACTCTGTCCTTTGCCATGTCTTTTATCTGTGAGTTCCCACCCACCAAGGGGCAGGGACTCAATGTCCTACTGATGTGGCCCAATCAAAGCCCTAATCATAGTTTAATCATGCCCAGAGGAACAGACCAGTTTACAAACATAATCCAATATCTATTTTTGGAATTCATAAATAATGTCAAACTGCTACACCCACCCCAACCCCAGCAAGCTTGCAGAAGATGGATTCTCCAGGTAAGACAAGACATATGAGGAGAGGCTCCAGGACCTGGGCACCAGGCCGGTACTGGAGGAAAGAAAGGCTGCCAGCAGGACTTGCACTAACCCATAGGGCAGCTTTGTAGGAATTAGGGCCCGGTGTTCTATGGGAGGGAAGACAGAGGTGGAATATCACCCCAAACTCACTCTCCTGACCTGACACACCTGCAGAGGCATAACTTGCCCACCATCCACAGAGGCACTAGCTACTGATGAAGGTATCTCTTTGAGGGAAAGAACAAAGAATTTTAACCACAGAAACTGTTTGCTCATAAACAGATCCATCGTTATTTCACCAATAACCATCATAACAACTGAATGTAACCAAATTCGAGAGTAAAACAGGAAATTGGGCATATAGTTGCCCACATCTTTCCAGCATTTAAAGTGTTCAAAATTCATGTGTTTAGGTTAAATTTTTATCTTTGAAAAGTAATTTACAAATATGCACTTAGAATAAAATTGAATTCTTGATTTCATCTATTTCCTACAACTATAGTTAGAAATATGGAAGAAATCTTATTCTCAGTAAACAAATTTAGGTACACAAGTAAAGCTTGTGCTTAGTTTAAAATCTCAAGAGACTGGAAATTCTCCAGGTTCAAATTCTTTACTTGCAAATGTTTCTTAAACAGAGACCTGGTGTTTAAATATATGGCAAAGTTTTGTATGTTTGTCTTACATTTGAAGATAGGTACAGATTAGACTTATTCCCTTTGCCACATTCTTGCATTGGTAGGACTCCATCAGTTTACAGTGATGTTTGATTCATAAAAGCTATCTCCCATACATGGGATTACAGAAAAACTGTTGGGAGTAGCTTTAAAAAGATAGACACAGGGTTGACTTCTCATTGGAAAACTATTCCATGAAGACAGCCACATTTCTGAACCATTGGCTCTGTGCCCGCCTATCACTCCAACCTAAATAAATGTCAATTGAGATTTTATATTTGGTTTGCATTTAGTACAGGAGGATCATTAAACTCTTGGACCAAAAGGGACCAAGAAACTTTCTAGTCTGGGGGTTTTCAAACTGCATAGTGAGGACCCAGTGGGGCCTGTCATGTGGAGAGTTATTTATTGAGCACCAACTGTGTACTCGACAGTCTCTAGAGAGTCAGCTCTGAATGGCACAGACTATGTTCCTGCCTTCTCGAAGATTACATTCTCATGAGAAGCAGATAATGAATAGGAAAATAAAGTCTCAAAACTACTTCAGACACCAAGGTGAAGGAAACAAACAAGTTTAAATAGAAGGCCCCAACTACAGGTGCTCCCAGAGGGGCCCAGGAAATGCAGGGGGCCAAGGATAGTAGAGTGTGAAAAGGGAGGGGAAAGGATATGAGAAGAGACTGAGGGGCAGAGAAGAGCCAGGTGCTGCCAGGACTGCAAGGTCTGGGCAAGAATTCCAGACTTTATTCTAAGACCAAAGGAATGACAGTGGAGAGTTTTAAGCCAAAAAATGTACACTTTGAGGATCATGCTAATTTATATGTGAAGAATAAGTCATACGGAAGTATAGAAACGGAAATACCATTTAGGGGGATTTGGAGAAATATGTAAAGGGATGTAGATTAGGATGGCAGTGATGCAATGATGAGAAGGTGATATTTTGGAGGTAGGACTGACAAGACTTGCTGAAGACTTGGATAAGGAGAGTGAGAGAAAGAGTAGGCTTAAGAATAACTTAGGGGGGGTCGGATGTGGCTCAACTGGTTGGGCGTCCGTCTCCCATATGGAGGGACCTGGGTTCGATCCCCAGGACCTCCCGGTAAAAAAAAAAAAGAATAACTTAGGTTCTGGGTTCAAAGAACTAGCTGTTACCAAATACTGATATGGGAAAGACCTGAATTGAGCAGATTTGGAAGTTGGCATAAGAAAAAGTAGTTTCTAGCATGTTAACTGTGAGATGCCCATTAGCCAGCCAAGTCAAGTAGTCAGACCAGGAACATGACATCATGATAGTAGGGCCCCAGGTAAATGGCAGTGGGGCAGAGCATTAGTCAGCACTGCTTTTCTTTTTTTCTTTTTTTTTTTAAGATTTATTTTATTTATTTATCCCCCCTTGCTGCTCATGCTGGCTGTGTCCATTTGCTTTGCATTCTTCTGTGTCTGCTTGTCTTGCTTTGCTGAGTCATCTTGCTGCGCCAGCTCACGGCACCACGCAGACCGGCTTGCCTTCACTAGGAGACCTGGGGAACCGAACCCGGGGCCTCCCATAGGGTAAACGGGAACCCTACTGATTGAGCCACAGCCGCTTCCCTAGTCAGCACTGCTTTGATTCAAAGAGACAAAAATCCAACACAGCTAGCTTAAGCAAAATAAATGGAAATTTAAATAAAAATAATTGTAATGAAGTTTTGGCTCACCTAAATAGTAAACCCGCCACTGGCTTGGGCACAACTGGAATTAGAGCATGAGTGACATCAGGGCTCTGCCTCTCTCTCCAGCTTTCATCTCTTCTTTCCTCCCTTTATCATCCTTATCTGCAGCCAGCTGGTTCCACAGCAGTGGACTAGGTGCCACTCTCCTCAGTTCCTACAATACAGGTGTCTAAAGGAAGAGGAACACCCTTTTCCACAGTCCACCTATTGAGCCTTAAGAGACTCTGGCCCAGGCTGAGTCATTACCCATCCTGAACATTTCATGCAACCAAAAATATGGAAAACTACTACTCTGAGACATGAGCTCACCCTGTGGGCTAAATTGGAGAGAAGAAGGGGACAGAGCATAGTGACAGAGTGACCGACAATCTCTGATGAAGTGAAAAGCAGTTGTTCCTCCAAAGAATGAGACATTTATAATGTCAGAGTGGGGGCAGCTGCTGGGATTAGTTAGAATAACATTAACTGCTGTAACACAAAAATCCCATTTCAATGTCTTCTCATGTAAAAATGTTATTTCTTGCTCACTTAATCTAATCTGTTTCTTGATCTGGAAGCCCTCTTTGAATGAGTGACTCAAGAACCCAGGTTCTTCTCTTTGTGTCTGTACCTTCTTCAAATAATGGCTTCCAGAAGAGTAGCACCCATCTCCAACAAGCCAGCAGAAGCGAACAGAGAAGACATAACCACTCCTTAACCACCTCCGGCCACAATACACAACTAGTCGTGTGGCCCACCTGCAGTTGAGGGAGGCTTGGAACAGAAGTGCCAAGCTGAACAGCCACTTCCCCAACAACTCTACACTTTGGAAGGAAAGCCTAAACCCGAATGGACTGAGAAAATCTCGGCCACAAGTGCTGAGCAAGCAAAAGCAACAGGTGTCCATCACAGCGTCCCCAGCAGCAGCAGGCTCAGGGGGTGCAATGATAGCTTGTACTTACTCTAGCCCGTGCATTCTAGGCTGCTCTCTCTGCTCAGGATCCTCAGCCCCACATGCTTATTAGAACCGCTGAGGGAAGCTTTTGAAAACTATGCACATATGCTGACCATTTGATTCAGTCTTTGGGGGTGGAGCCCAGGGATCACTAGTTGTTTATTTTTTTTTTTTTACCGGGAGGTCCCGGGGATCGAACCCCGGTCTCTCCATATGGTAGACGGACGCCGAACCTTTTGAGTCACATCCGTTTCCCAAATGCTCTTTTTTTTTTTTTTACCGGGAGGTCCCAGGGATCGAACCCGGGTCTCTCCATATGGGAGACGGACGCCGAACCAGTTGAGCCACATCCGCCCCCTACTAGTTGTTTAAATACCCTCAGGTGACCCCAATGTACATCCAGGCTTGAGAATCATTGGGTTAAATAAAGGAAAGACCTTTAATGGTTTTAAGTAATAAAGACAGGAAACACCTGTCTTTTGAAAATCTAGTCTTAATTCAGGGAATAACTCTTATGGCCTACATTGGACCAAGGGGCCATCCCTGGAGGAAGGGACTTTAGAAAGCCATGTCAGACAAAACTATGAATGTTCACTGAAGGTTTCACCTACACACTGGGCATGGCAGTGATGACGTCAAAGCCTGAGGGAAGAACCTTAATGCAGCTGAATGATCAGCAGATGGGAGGGGAGGAAGCATTGCAAGGGAGTATAACCTGGCAAAGAGTTTCTCTCTGAAGAGAATAAGCAACAGTGAGACCACTCCTGGAAGATACCCGGTGATAGCTAAAGGGAAAGAAGGCATGAGTGATGTGGAAAGACCTGGAAAAGGGCTGACTCTATGTGAGAGGACTGGAATGCCACCACTGAGAAAATGGGTCCCATGCTCAGTGCACACTAAGCATACGTCAGAGCTTTATCCAAAATATCCTATTTTGTCTGAAAAATCTCACTTTCAAGCTATGAAAAATCCATACTGGGAAGCGGCTGTGGCTCGATCAGTGGGGCTCCCGTTTACCATGTGGGAGGCCCCGGGTTCGGTTCCCGGGGCCTCCTGGTGGGGGCAGGCCCGCCCGCACGGCGTGGTTGGCTGACCCGGCGAGCGCAGGCAGCAGGGGGGCGATGAATGAGTAAATAAATAAAATCTTTGAAAGAAAAAAAAAAAAAAAAATCCATACTTGTGTACAAGGGCCATGGAAGGAATCTAACTCCTTAACTATTTGGTGGCTGTGTGGCAGTTTGATATTATTTATGAATTCCAAAAATATTGGATTATGTTTGTAAATTGGTATGTTCTTCTGGCTGTATTAGATTGTACTAGATTCAGAGGTTTCACTTTTACTTCATTAAATTATGATTGGGGCTTTGATTTGGCCATGTCAGTAAGACATTGAGTCCTTGCCCCCTTGATAGGTGGACACTCAGAAGTAAATACACGGAGAAGCAGATATGTGAGGAAAGAGAGAAGGCTCCATTAGACATGGCAGAGGCCCTGCGAAGAGAGATGAGCCTGATAGTCTACAGCTGACCTTGTGAAGAGAGCAGAGCAGCTCATCCGGGAAAGAAATGAGCCCCAGGAAGAGGGATGAGCCTTATGCCAGCCTACAGCTGAGTTCAGAAGAAGTTGGGACCACAGAGCCTGAAGAGGAAGAAGGAAGGCTGAACCGTCACAGACGTCGCCCGCCATCTTGCTTCAACACGTGGCCAATGACTTTGGGTGAGCAAGTACCTCTTATGGTACCCTGAGTTGGATTTTTTAGGGTCTTGTGACTGTAAGCTTCTACCCCAAACAAATACCCTTTATAAAAGCCAACAGATTTCTGGTACTTTGCATCAGCACCCCTTTGGCTGACTAATACAGTGGTTGAGTAAAAAATAAATAAATAAAATAAAGCTATGCATCAACCACATATCCTTTCCCATCTGCTCATGGCATAGGGGGTCCATCAACTGTGGCTGGTCTCAGGCATTATCACGGAAAGGCTTAGCCTTAAAGTAATATCCTTGTAGGAGACATGTTTTAAATGTATCCTTTCATTTCCTCCCTAATGCCAACCAAACATTACATTGTTATGTAGAGAGAGAGTAGTAAATAAAACCATAACTGGAACTACCTTGTTAAATCATGAAATTACAACTTTTTCCTAAATAAAGCTTTATTCCCAACAACTTGTAGAGTACAAATAAAAGGTACTCTTTTAGAATATCACTCACTGTTAAGGAAAGAACACTAAAGAAGGAAGCGCTACAACAGGCCTTTTTTTTTGAGGAACTGGGGCAGGGGATTAAACCTGGGACCTTGTATATGGGAAGCCAGCGCTCAACCACTGAGCCAAACCAGCAACCCTGAGATGTTTTTTTTTTTTCATTTGTTTGCTTGGGTTTTGTTTGTTTGTTTGTTTTTAGGAGACACCAGGAACTGGGAACTGAACCTGGGACCTCCCATATGGGGAAAAGGAGCTCAATGGATTGAGCCACATCTGCTCCCTACAACAGGTCTTTTGACCTTCAGCAAGTGACATTAATGAGTCCATGACTAAGTCTGTGTTTTACCAGCCTACCCCAAGAGGTGGTTGAAGGAATCATGGTAATATTGAGATGTACTGAACTGCTATTAGAGCTATACTTAATAGTTCTTACTCCATGCCACACACTATCCTATCCCACACACTTTACATTGAAAACTCCATTTAAAATGGGATTATAATCCCCAGATAAGAAAACTCAGGCAAGAGGGGTCAAGCAAATTGCTTAAGGTCACAAAGAATTATAGATATTGATTGGTTGTTTTTGCAAGCCTATTCTTTCTGGGCACAGTAATATACCTACCCCCTTTACACCAGCAATACTCACACTAAGTTGTGGCCATGTAACAAAGTTTTGGCCAATGAAACATAAGCAGAAGCATTTGCACCACTTCCAGGCCTTCCCATAAAACTTCATACACATGATCATCATGCTCATTCACATTCCACTGGCTTAATTAAGATAAAAGCTATCTTGGATGGCACAGATTGAAGATGACAAACAGCAAGTTCCAAAGTGCCTGGAGGAATCACCACTTCAAAGAAAGCCACCCACTCACCAGAAACACCCACTTTAGACTTTACATGAGTGAAAAAAAAAAAGAGCCATTATATATTTGGGGCTTCTCTATCACAGCAAATTTGATGTTTCCCTAATTGTGGGACAATGCCACAACAAAAACCTTAAACTAGGTGACACTGGCCTAGTCACCAGGTAGTGGGCAGTGAGGAAAACTTATCAGAAGCTGAAAAGATGGAAAGCTGAGTTATGCAAATCCTTTGGTAAAGATGTTTCATGCAGTAACTTGAACGGTGTGGAGGCTCATTTCAATCAATTTGGCTAGATATTGGTGTGCAGTTGTTTCATCAATCAATCACTGTCCTGATTATTAACTGTGAGGGTATTTTGTGGATTTATATCAACAGTCACTTGATTGCATTTGCAGTGAATAAAGGAAATTACCATGAACAATGACAGAAGTCTCATGAAATCAATTGGCCTTAAAGTGAGAACTGAAGACTTCAGCAATAAAAAAAAAAAAAAAAAAAAAAAAGATTTTCTATCTCTTGTTCAGCCAGCCATCTCCTCTTGGGGAATTCACTAAAACCTTCATCAGAGTTCCAAACTTGTGGCTTGCCCTATGAATTCAGATTTGCCAATCCCAATAGTCACATGACCAATTTCTATAATAAACCACAATATATTTACATATATACATATATACATATACATATAAATATATATACAACACACATATACACATTCTGTCATTTCTGTTTGTCTGGAGAACTATGACTAATATAGATTTTGGAAATGAGAATGGGGTGCTGCTATGACAAATATCTGAAATTGTGGAAACTAATAACAGGCCAGTTATTTGAGATTTCTGTGCTAAGTGAGAAAACAGCCTGTTTTCTCCTTGCAGTTTATATAATAACATGTGAGAGGAAAGGGATACACTGAGGATTAAATTCTTAGGCATAAAGGAGAAGCTATGGGCAACAAGACACTGGAAGTCAATGGGGCATGGAAGAAAAAGGAGAAAAGATGCCACCATGTGCACTGCCATGTAACAGAAGGCCAGGAACCAAGAACAGCCAGCAGCTATCCCCAGGATGCCATAGTCTTTAGAGAGAAATCATTGCCTTGCTGATGCACAGTTTTGGACTTTTCCTACCTCAAAACCATGAGCCTATAAATTCCCATTGTTTAAGCCAACCCAGTGTATGATATTTGTTTTAGCAGCCATGAAACTAAAACACAAGGGAAGTGCTTACTGAACCTGCAGCACTGGAGTGGTGGGAAATCATCAGGCTGATAGTGTATGCTAACTCTTCCTTTCTCCTTTCAGCAAGATAGTACAAAAAAGTTAAGATTTCAGGAAAAAATGCAATCAGTCTGCAAGCAGAAGTGAAAGGGAATATAATTCAGTCATTTGGGGCCTCAAAGTTTGGAAAAGCAGACTGCTTCTAAACCCCAAACAATAAGATATAGAAGACTGAACAAAGATTCCGAGCAACAAAGGATAAGACTCAACTCAGAAGGAAAGGTAAGAATAAGCATATGACCTTTCCACCTAAGCCTGTAATTTTAGATTGAGATAGCTTATTAAATTGAAATGAGTGAGGAAGGACATAAATCAATGTTGAGAATTATGTCCAGTAAAGAATTTTAGAAGTGGATACTAGCACATGAAATTTGCTGAAAATAAATCAGAAAGCCTTTAATGTAATTGTGTTGCCAAAGAATGTAATTAGTTTTTTTTTTGTTTTTTTTTTAAAGATATATTTATTTATTTATTCATTTATCCCCCCCCTGCTGCCCGCGCTCGCCGGGTCAGCCAACCACGCCATGCAGGCGGGCCTGCCTTTTGCTAGGGAAGCGGCTGTGGCTCAATCAGTGGGGCTCCCGTTTGCCATATGGGAGGCCGCGGGTTCGGTTCCCGGGGCCTCCTGGTTAGGGCAGGCCCGCCCGCACAGCGTGGTTGGCTGACCCAGAGAGCACAAGCAGCAAGGGGGGGATAAATGAATAAATAAATAAAATCTTTAAAAAAAAAAAAAGTCTTTTGCTATTTGAGTTTGTGAACAACACTCAAAGCTCCCAACGTTCCCCTGGTGGAAGGAGTACCTTGAAATGTGTACATCCTACAAGTAAACTCCCCATCACCTACTTTAAATGCATCCTGGAGGATGATGCACAAATAAGGACCTCCCAGAGGGTGGAGCCAGCAGCTAATACAACCAATATACACAATAATTCCTTCCAGGGAGCTGAATGGGGGCCTAATCAGGGAGCTTGTTTCACCTTATGGTAAGAGCCTTCCCAGTGCCTGTCCAGTAGGATTTCTAAACAGCCACGTGCCAGTGGCTGCTGAGCATTTCTTCTTCCATTTCCTAATAGATATTCTACTGAGGTTGTTCTGTCCATGCTCCTCCATTTATAGTGGATTGAGGAGGGGAGGTCAGGCAGATACCTTTTCTTTTTAGTTTATAAGTCACCAGACCACAAAGGGCCACAAAGAAATGTAATGGAGAAAACTACACATCATCTGGAGTCCTGAACTTGGAGCTGGATGCTGTGACTGAAGAGAATTTTGTGTTGACTCCCTCAGAGAGGGGATGAATGTTCTAAAGGTGGGGAATGAAGCACATATTTGGAGACCAGAAAGTCAGCCTGAGCAGAGACTGGTGACCTGCACATTTTTGCTTTAGCCTGGGACAGAAGGCTACATTTTTCAGTTTCCCTTGCAGTTTGGTGCTATATGACTAAATATGAGCAGGACGTGTGCCTGAACTGACCCATAAAAATTTCCCACGAGCATTTCTCCATGCTCTGCCCCTTTTGCCAACTTGATGCAGACTGGTAGAGAAACCTTAGAAGCTACACATTGAAAATGGTGGGAGAAAAAAAAAAAAAATAGGGCTCTAGTTCCACACCAGTGCAAGATTTTGGTGGTCGTGTGGGGGAATGCTGTATTTTATGCATGGTTGTTCTGTAAACCCACAACTTCTCTAATAAAGAAAAAAATGCTTTTTTAAAAAAAGGCCCTAGACCTCTGCATCATTAAGCAAGAAAAGGAAGTCGCCAACCAGATAAGCCTATTGTAGCTTTATATGGGAAATAAACTTTAGTACTTGAGCTATTTTTCATTCTTAGTAGAGCAGCTAGCATTCACCGTAACGGAAAAACACACTTAATGATGGAGTTGACATACAGAACGGGCACTCTGGCTCCAGAATCTGCACTTCACTACCTATGAACAAGGATAAGGTATTATTGTGAACTGCTGCTTCTGTTATCTCTTAAATAATGGTGGGGACTAGGAGCTAAAAGCCTCATTTGGTGTTTTCCCTCCTGACATCCTCCATGGGCCCCAGCTGAAGTTGGTGCTGGCTGTGAGCTCTCCCAACAAGTGTACTATTTATATCCCTTGTTTAAAGGATATAAATTGTATGTCACTGGCAAATAACTAGTTAATAATATCAGTATCCACTTACCCAGTATAATTTTAGAAACATAGACTGAATTATGTATCCCAATTTAGGTATGTCCTTAATCTTAGTCTGCATTCCTGTGGTGTGAACCCATTTTAAAGAGGATCTCTGGTAGATGTTATTTTTAATCTGTGGTCCAAATGAATGAGGCTGGGTTGTAATCTGAATTCCTGGAAGCCTTATAAAAAAGATCTGAAGCCAGAATCAGAGAAAGCCACAGGGAGAAGCCAGAAGCTCGAACTCAGTGAGGACCCAGAAGAGAAAAGATAAGACATCACCATGTGAAGGGAAAACTAGAGAACTCTAAGAATTGCTGGAAAACCACTACCAGGAGGTAACACAGGGAGGAAAGGCTTCTATACTCCAAATCCATGAGACAATAAGTTCTGTTTAATCCAACCCATAGTGTGGTAGTTGCCAGAACAATGACACAGTCAGTACACAGGTAAAACCACAGGACACTAAAGAGCACTAAAGCAGACGCCTCAAGGCCCTCTCACCAAGTCCTTCATTTTCCTGAAGAACAGGGAACAGGAAGCAAAATAGGCATCTTGACCAGTGTCATGCAGGTGCTTAGTGAAAGGCCCAGGATCAGGACCCAGGCCTCCCAGTTTCTAACTCATTCTTCTCTCCACACCACATATACAGGCCAGCAGCATGGTGGAGTGGCCAGCCTCAAGCCTTCAGTCCCAGCAGGCTGTCAAATGTTTGTATGGCTCTTGGCACGTTAACTTCTGACCCTCAGATCACTTATGAGACACTGAAACCTGTATGTTTCTTGAAATATGATGACTATATTGTCACATCAGTAAATATTTTTAATGGGTCCAGAAACTGTGTACTAGGTACCAGACACACATATGAACAAGAAACAAGAAACAAGGCCTTGGGCCTTTCTGGAGCTCATGTTGAGTGGGAGCAGACTTGTAACGCAGGAGGGTTGAACCCAAGAAGGCCGACAGAATACTTTTGATATTCCAAAGAACCCACACGGAAGGCCAGTAGGCCAGCAGAAGTCATGCCGTTTATTTACTCACGTCCCGATGACAGCTGTCGGGCAGCGACTGCGCCAAACAGTGGGAACACAAAGATTATATAGGGCTAGACAGGAAATACATAGAGCAGCTCAAGGGTGCATGTAGCCTATCTAATCATTAACAGTGAGTACTCACCTACAGGGGGGCGGGGTGCTGGGGGGGGGAACGTTCGTGTGGGTTCTAAATCAAAGGTTCAAGCAATTAATTTTTTTTTTTAATTAACATTCTTTTGTAGCAGGCTGATTGTGCTCTTGGTGCCAGTCTCTCTCCTGCTAAGGGGGAATGAGCCATTGGCCGATATGGCTTTCCCCGTCCCAGCCCTTCTGCCTGCAGGTCAAGGAAAGGGCATTCCTCCTATATACCCTTCAAAGAGGGAAGCAGGCATTTCATGTCCCTATACTCCACTCCAGTGCCCCTTCTACCTTCCATTCTTTTTTTTTTTTTTTTTTAAAGATTTTATTTATTTATTCATTTATCCCCTCCTTGCTGCTTGTGCTCGCTGGGTCAGCTAACCACGCCGTGCAGGCGGGCCTGCCCCCACCAGGAGGCCCCGGGAACTGAACCCGGGGCCTCCCATATGGTAAACGGGAGCCCCACCGATTGAGCCACAGCCGCTTCCCTCTCTACCTTCCATTCTATGTGTAAATTTTCTGAGGTATCACCTGAGCAGTTAGGGCAGTGGAACACTGCAATCCAGATTCCACAACCATATAAAAGACAACAGAGTAATAGGGGTAACAGATACACAACACTGAACATTAATGCTCGACAGTGAAATTACATAATTTGGTGGGTTACCATTTCATATTAGATTCCTTTTTGTTGTTTCATAGAGACAGGGGCAGATTATGCTGGTCTAGCAGTATACAAGCAACACTTTCATTAGGGGGCTTTATGAGGAGGCTTTTAATACATTTTTCTCTTTCCAAATTTTTTGAGTTTCCTTTAGTGACATTAAAAATCAGTTTAGGCACAAGCACAATTCACATACACACAAAGTTTCCGTGGGAATAGAAGACCTCAGATTATTAACTGTGGTTTTATAACATTGCTTTGGATGACTTCTATTTCCCATGGGCTTAAGATTCCCAACCAGCGAGGCTGCACAGGCCAGTACCATGGCCAAACGAACTCGTTTTTCCCAGTTTGTAGTTTGAGGCATAGGCAACAACAAAATATTCTTACTTCCTCTTTTGGGCTGTACAGTGCCTGCCCTGGTCTTGCTGTTGGTATCTTAACTGGAGCTATGGCCACAGCCCACAGTGCTGAATTTAAACTTAGTTCATTTTTGTAAAGATCCCTTATCACCTTTTATCTGTTTCATTAAAAGGCCATTCATTTTGTTTTTAAACAAAAAGTCCAATCAATATCCTGGTCCATAGTCTAAGACTGCACAAGGTGACTAGTAGAGTTTCTTGGTCACTGTCAATTTGGGCTGGCACCCCATATAGGGTACTTACATTTTCTAGGCTGTTTATAAGAGTTCAGTTGCAGTGTCTACAGCAGTGAAAGCACACCTTGCCCCTTCCGAGAGCGGGAGGAGACCAATGTAATCCACTTGCCATGATGCTCCTGGAGCCTGTGCTTGACCAATATGTATCATCCAGTGTCACAGTTATTGGAGTGAGCATGATGGACAC
>JAKSZT010054289.1:550052-713844 GCA_026826555.1 Tolypeutes matacus | reverse complement strand
AAAAAAAAAAAAAAAAAAAAAAAAGAATAAAATACTTTGCAAGGCAGCAGTGGAACAGGTTCCAGTAGAACCATACTACATCCCACTGACCGAGGCTGAAGTCATAAAGGAAGGAAATGATGTTACTCTAGTTGCCTGAGGCACACAGGCTCATGTGATCCAAGAGGTGGCTTCTGTGGTACAAGAAAAGCTTGGTGTGTCTTGTGAAGTCATCTATCTGAGGACTATAATACCCTGGGATGTTAATACAGTTTGCAAGTCTGTGATCAAAACAGGGTGACTGCTGATCAGTCATGATGCTCCCTTAACATGCAGCTTTGCATCGGAGATTAGCTCTACAGTTTCAGGAACCTAGAGGCTCCTATATCAAGAGCATGCAGGTATGACATGCCATTTCATCACATTTTAAAGCCAACCTGTATCTCAAGACAAATGGAAGTTCTATTATGCCCTTCGAAAAATGATCAAGTATTGACCACATAAGTAGGTGTGGTGTGCATTTTGAGAAAGCTTTCATGTGTTAACTAGTGTTCCAGTTTTTACCCTTATTTCTGCATATATCTGTTGCAGAAATCAGCTGCTACTGTTCATAAATAAGAATATTTTCTGTTCTTTAATAAAAATGGCCCCTCAAACACCATTAATTAGGACACTAGTGATTTAATGTATATTATGCTTCATAACATTCTGAAAATTACCTTAATATTATCTAAAAAATAGGTTTGCTGAGGAGGAAAACAATCTATTATGTTTAAGGGAGATTTTTGCTTAAATAACGAAAACAAAAGTCTACACCATTTCCAGATCATCTTTTAACGCGAATGTTTTTTTTTTGTTGTTTGTTTGTTTGTTTTTTAATTTTTAATTTATTTTTATTGTGGGACGAATGTTTTTTAAATAGTGGATAACAAATGGTATTTTACTCACTACATTGCCTAAGTCACTTATCTGTTGTGTTGTTCTAGCAAAAATGAATACCATTAAAATTATTATGTCAGTTATCATTACTGACACACCAATTTATTTTGTCTTTGGCATTTTAGAAATGGTTCAAAATGCACAGAAAGGATTAGATGCATTACATTTTAATATCTAGGTTGTCCAAAAAAAAATAATACCTTTTGGGAAGTGGATGTGGTGCAAGCATTTGGGTGCCTACCTACCACATGGAAGGTCCCAGGTTCGGTTCCCAGTGCCTTCTAGAAAAGACGAGCAAGACAGCAAGCTGGTGCGACAAGCTGATACAACAAGATGACACAATAAAGAGGAAACACAATGAAAGACACAACAAAGTAGGGATCAGAGGAGGCTCAAGCGATTGAGCGCCTCTCTCCCAATTGGGAGGTCCTGGGTTCAGTTCCCGGTGCCTCCAAGAGAGAGGACAGGCAGACACAGAGAGCACACAACGAATGGACACAGTGAGCACAAACAATGGGGGCGAGGGAAATAAATAAATCTTTTAAAAAATAATAAAATAATACTTTTTGAAGAACCATGATCTTTCAAGGAAAAGGGAGAATAGGCACTTTATAATAACCTAGATTATATATTTTTTAAAGGTAAGAAATACTATAATGCTTAAAGTTTATAACCATTATAAATACTATAATGTATGGTAAAGCTAGCTCACATAAAACAAGAATGATATGCCTATAAATAGTACAGTTGAGAAAATAATGTGCTCCATCTACTACTACATTGCCATGATCCCCAATTTTTGGTAGTTATGGGAACATTGTTACAGATTGTTAAGTTAGGGTCATTAGCCCACATAACCCCAGGAATTCTCTCAGAATGCAGTTACAGATGCTGTTTCTGATGTTCTCTTAATGTCTGTGAAAGTAACTGGCTTCCATGATCAATCACACTTGGGACTGGTCAGAGGGCCTTCTCGCTGCTGTTGTCCATGTTGGTCCCTTCCATGGACCATCCAAAATGGAGAAAAAAAGACAATAAGGGGTGGACTGTGACGTTAGGCTAAGGTGCCAGCTCAGCCAGGAAATCGTGTCCAGGTGTGGGGTCCAGCAAGCACTGGGCTAGTTGTGATACAAGAGCATTTATGGGCTTCAATCACCAGTGAGTTTACTGCGTGGACGGCTGATTACGTCTGCATCAGTCAGGGAGATTGCACATCAATGGGTGACGCTTTTACCCAATCAGCTGAATGCCTTAAAAGGGGAAGTGATTTCAGCATTCAGAGAGAATTTCCCAGGACAGCCAACTTCTCCCAGAAACTCATCAAAGACCTTTCATCGGACTTTCATCGGAGCCCCTGGTTTGCAGCCTGCCTGCCCAACCTGGACTTGTGCATCCCCAAAGTTGTGTGAGAGACTCTTTTAAAATCTCATATTATTGACAGATATCTCCTGTTGATTCTGTTTCCCGAGAGAACCCTGACTAATACAGGTGGCTACATGCCTTGTTGCCCCTTTTTAAATTTTAAGTGCTGCTCCTAAGTCTGAATTATGCATTTCTCCTTAACATAAGAAAATACTTAAACTTATAATGAAAAGATGATGAGAATAGATTTTCTAGGCTAAAAGTTAAATATGGTATTAAAGAAAGTAGTTATGCAATTGAGAAGTCTATATTTAATTCATGGTGGTCAGAATGTCTATAACTCTTACTGATTTCTTTTCCAGAAAAACTTGAAGATTATGACTACATATGAAAACATTTTTTATGAAAGTTATATTTCCTCTCTCTTTGAAAATAAGAGTTTTATCCATCTTGGATATTGACTGAGAAGCTACAGAGTTATTATAGTAACACATAAATTAATGATTTCATTAAAATTGATTTTTTAAAAGTGTTCCACATGTTGGTCTTATAAATTGTTTAATTATATCAGTAAATATTAGTTGTGGGATAGTATTCAATAAAGCAAAACCAGATTGTCTTAAGACACACACACACAGAAGATAATTTGTCTATGAAAAAATGGGAAAGATGATTCCAGTTTCTGAAAATGAAGCTAAAGGGAGTGGGGAGTGGCATAGCCTATGGAAGATGACCTGTGGGTCAATCCAACACAGAGCCAGAGAACAGACGGGAAAAGGGGATGGGACTGTCAATTACCAATGGAGGAAAAAAAGCTAAATCTTCAGAATGGATTTAGCCATAAATCCATAGAATGGATTTGCAAAAAAAATCATAGAATGGTCTTGCAAAAGTGACAATATATGAGAAAAAAGCACTTTGCAGACTCAAAGGGAGGAGAAAGAGGACCCCATAAAGTATGACAGGAATAAGCACTTCACAGGTAGGGTGAGGCCACAGGCAAAAGGGAGGGGTGAACAGTCTAGGCAGGTGAGCAACCCTATCAAATGTCACAGAAATGTACGTTGAAGTAATTACAATTGAGAAGCAAGGAAGGGGGCAGAATCTCCTAGAAAGTTTCAAGAAGGAAGTTGAAGTAGTGGATGTTAAATATAAGTCTAAGGGATTTAAAAATAACATTCTTAAAAGATGGGAAGGAAGCAGAAGGGCATGAAAGTCACATCTAGTGAGGGAAAGAAGAAAACTTAATTAAACGTTTAATGAAAGGAATCTATAATCATGACAGCATAGAAGAAAACTGAGGATGCTAGGGAAAGAAAGACTGAGAGAGTGTGATTAATTAGATTGTATGGTATGTGACTATATCTCAATAAAACTGCTTTAAAATAAATAAATAAATAAATAAATAAATAAGTAAATAAATAAATAAATAAGGAAAAATAGCCAGAAATAGCAGCTATGTAAAGCAAGGGAAGCATAGAGAGATTGAGAGGGGATGAATTTTTTGTCTATTTTTTGTTTTTTATTATTATTGAAATAATGGAAATGCTCTAATGATGATTGAAGTGATGAATGCACTACTATGTGATTATACCAAATAACATTGATTGTACACTTTGGATGGATTGTATACTTTATTAATATACATCAATAAAATTTATTTTTTAAAAAAAGGAGACAAAAAGTACAAATACGAAGGGCGCACTGTCCTCTCAATTCTGAATCAGCAGAAAACAATCTAAATGGTTTCCCATCTCCCTGGTTCTCACTTACTCACCTGGACAGCTCTGACTTGGGATTTGGGCCTTTACAATCCATGTCTCTTCTCCTTGTTCCAACTCAAAGATTATATTGGGTTTAATATGTTGGTACCCTGTTGATAAGAAATCACAAACAACCTGGATCCAAACTGCTTGGGATTCAGGGATTCTGAAGAATGGGGAAGATTCCGTTTCAGAGGCCGAGTCATGACACTGCCCTTTTGCACTCTGGCAAAGTGAATATTATTCAATAGACAAACTCTGATGTCAAAGGGGCACAAAGAAAATCTAGCCTCTAAATTTAAATCTAAATTCACTAAGTATTTTACAGAAGTACCCAGCCTCCAAAAACTGAGCAAAGGAAGTCAAGATACACCTCTCTCGGGAGGCAGTGCTTACCCAGAGACACAAGGGTGCTGTAGGTCTCCAACATCACACTCCTGTACAGGTGCTTCTGAGCAGGGTCCAGCAGCCGCCACTCCTCCCAGGTAAAATCCACAAACACATCCATGACAGACAATGGCTCCTGAAAAATCATATTCCCATTCCATTGAGTTTGTGGAAAACAACAGCTGACTAGTGTGTCCACTATTTGCATTTTACTTTGAAAAAAACAAAAATCATGTCGAAAATATCCTATCAATATGCACCAAGTCATTCATCCTTTCACTCAAGATGTGAGAAATAGGATAGAGTCTCTTTAAACTTTTTTTTTTTAAGTATGTACCAGGGAACTCAGGGCCTTGTAAATGTGAAGCAGGTGATCAACCACTGAGCTACACCTGCTCCTCTCTTTAAACTTTTTTTTTTTTTTTTTTAAAGATTTATTTATTTCTCCCCAACCCCTCATTGTTTGAATTTGCTGTGTGCTGTCTTCAGGAGGCACTGGGAACTGAATCCAGGACCTCCGATGTCAGAGGGAGCTGCCTAATCACTTGAGCCACCTCCATTCCTTGCTTTCTTGTGCCCCTCATTATGCATTTCTTCTTGTGTCTCTTGTTGTATCATCTTGTCATGCCAGCTCACTGTCTTCTTTAGGAGGCACCGGGAACCGAACCACAGACCTCCCATGTGGTTGGTGGGAGCTCAGTCACCTGAGCCACATCCACTTCCCTTTTTAAACTTTTAATCTATCCTAGGAACCCTCTACATAAAGTAAACAACTTTGCCCGTTTGCCCAGGACTGAGGGGATTCTCTGAACTCAGAAACTTTAGGGCTAACAGCAGGATAGTAGCAGACAAACCAGGACAGTTGGTCATCCTACATCTGAAACAGATTTATTGACTCATAGGTGCCAAATATTCAACTAAGTGCAAGTGATTTATAAACTTGAATGAAATATGTTTTTGCCTTCAAGAAATCTTCAATATTGTAGGAAAAAAAAGTAAAACATATGCAAATGCAATCGGAAGTGAAAGAAGCAGACAACATGGTTGTTTAAGAAGAATATATCAAGGGATCTACAAAAATGCTTCTAGAACTAAGAAGTGAGTTTAACAAGGTTGCAGGACACAAGTTCAACACACAAAAGTCGACTGTATTACTATATAGCAGCAATGAATAATTGGAATTTGAAATTAAAACAATACTGTTGGGGAGCAGATGTAGCTCAGTGGTTGAGCACCTGCTTCCCACATATGAGGTCCTGGGTTCAATCCCCGGTATATCCTAACAACAAAATGAACAAACAAATGAAATATCAACCCAGGGGAGCCGATGTAGCTCAGTGGTTGAGCACCGGCTTCCCACATATGAGGCCCCGGGTTCAATCCCCAGACCTGGTAGCTCAAAAACAAACAAACAAACAACAAAAAAAAACTATTTACAATAGCAACAGCAAAAGAAATTTGGTATAAGTAAAAAAATATGTATAAGATCTATATGCTCAAAACTACACTGGTGAAAGAAACCAAAGATCTAAATAAATAAGGGGATAAACTGTACTCATATATTGGAAAACTCAGCATTGTTATAAACGTAAATTCGTCCCAATTTAATCAAAAGAAAAACTATAAAAGTTCTACAGAAAACTAAGAAAATTTGTGTAGCTTGGTTTTGGCAATGAGATTTTAGATACGCTATCAAAAGCACAATCCACACACACATGCAAAAAAAAAAAAAAAAACAAATTGAGAAAATGGACATCGTCAAAATTAAACACTTTTTTACATTGTGAAAGACTGTTAAGAGAATGATAAGACAAGTGACAGACTATGGGAAAATACTTACAAACCATGTATCTGACATAGCACTTGCACCCAGAATATGTAAAGATTAAAATCCAACGGTAAGAAAACAAATCAATGTTTAAAACCACCTAAAAAGCCTTCTGATAGACCAAGATGGCAGCATAAGCTGCTCCAGGGCACCATTTCCCACAGACTCGGAGCAACTAGCAAAAGCTGGCGAAGCCATCTTCCTCAAAACTCAAGGAAAGTCTTAAAAGGTTATGGCTGGGGGACGGATGTGGCTCAAAGGGTTGGGCGTCCGTCTCCCATATGGAGGGACCCGGGTTCGATCCCCGGGACCTCCTGGTAAAAAAAAAAAAAAAAAAAAAAATACTTAAAAGGTTATGGTAATGTGCCAAGGGCGAAATCAAGAAAATGCAGTTTTTAATACGTCCGTCAAAGCTCATGGCACCCTTGCTTATCCCCTCCCCATCTCCCTCTCCAGCAGGATTCAGAGCAGACCTGCACTCCCATTCTGCTCACTGGCCTTGTTCCAGAGGGAGTACAAGAACCTCTATGGACATCCTGGGGTGTCTGTGCCAGTTCATTGGGTGAAAGCCTGAATTACTGAACTAGGAAACTCATCTCAGGCTCACCCTCACAGAACCTGCCCTGCAGGCAGAAGCAGCTTGCAGACAGCTAAAGCAGTCTAAGAAACAATTAGGTCAAAGCATCCTGTGGCAAAGAATTACCTGCTAAGAGCACCCAGAAGGGGAAGAAAATCTATTTCATAGAGCATACAGGGGAAATTTGGATTATTCCTGTAAATGCGGGAATTCCTAAGACCACAAGCAACCACGAGCCCAGGACAAGACACAGGCTGAGGAAAGACAGAGAAGACCCTGCACTTCACATCTGCCTTGGGCTGATCCTCTTGACAGAAAGGCTAAACTGTGAAGGAAAACCAGTGACCATGCAGCCAATGTGCAAAGACTGTGAAAGGTGTTTGTTGCATTAGTTTGGTTCTTTCTGATAGATCCAGGTACTCAAGGAAATCGCCTTCATATCACTAGCTAGATACAAACTTAAGGAACAGTCAGCTCAGGGACTAAATCCCAGAGTTAACAACCAGAGTTAAAAATATACACTGTGCAACAAGAGATTACAAGAGAAATAAACAGAAAATGATGGCCCATCCAAAAACAAGATAATAATCCAGAAACCACCAACAAAGAGGACAAGACATTGGACATGCCAGACAAAGACTTTAAACCAAGGACTTTAATTAGTAGCACAATTATAAAAATGTGCTATCATCAATTGTAACAAATGTTCCACACCAAAGCAAGGTGTTGGTGGTGGGGGATATATGGGAATCCTGTATTTAATGCATCATTGTTCAGTAAACCCACAACTTCTCTAACAAAGAAAAAATAAAACTATAACCCAGAACAGTGAGGGAATAAAAAAAAAAGATGCTCAATATGTTCAAAGAGAAAAAGGAAAACTCAGAAAAAGCTAAAGGGTATCAGGAAAGCAATGAATGAATAATA
Organism: Tolypeutes matacus; assembly: GCA_026826555.1. NCBI lineage: Eukaryota > Metazoa > Chordata > Mammalia > Cingulata > Chlamyphoridae > Tolypeutes > Tolypeutes matacus. Next base: position 706,082 of record JAKSZT010054289.1, on the reverse strand, counting down.
TGGAATCTCAATAAAGATAAGGAAATATAAAAAGGGAACCCAAATATAAACAATGGGGTTGAAGGCTAAAATAACTGAAATGAAAAAGTCCCTAGAGGATTTCAACAGCAAATTACAGTTGGCAGAAGAAAGAATCAGTGAACCTGAAGGCTCAACAAGTGAAATGATTCAGGCTGAGAAGCAGAAAGAAAAAATCTGAAAAAAAGGAAGCAGAGCCCAAGAGACCTATGGAACAATATCAAGCATATCAATACACACACTACAGGAGTCCCAGAAGGCATATTCAAAGAAATAATGGCAGAAAACTTCCCAAATGTGATGGTTAGGCCAATGTGTCAACTCAGCCAGGTAATTGTGTCCAGAAGTTTGGTCCAGCAAGCACTGGGCTAATTGTAATACAAGAGCATTTATGGACTTCAATCACCAGTGAGTTTACTGCATGGATGGCTGATTACATCTGCATCAATCAGGGAGATTGCATCATCAATGGGTGACGCTTTTATCCAATCAGTTGAATGCCCTAAAAGGACAGCCAACTTCTCCCAGAAACTCATCAAGGACCTTTCATTGGACTTTCATCGGAGGAGCCCCTGGTTTGCAGCCTGCCTGCGGAACCTGGATTTGTGCATCCCCACGGTCGCGAGAGACTCTTTTAAAATCTCATATTATTTACAGATATCTTCTATTGATTCTGTATCCTGAGAGAACACTGACTAATACACCAAATTTAACAAAAGACATGAATATGCAAATTCAAGATGACCAACAAACCCCAAACAGGATAAACTCCAAGAGAACCATCCCCAGATACATCCTAGTCAAACTGTCGAATGCCAAGGACAAAGAGAGAGTTTTGGAAACTGAAAGATATATAAGGAATTCCCAATAAGACTAAGGAAAATTTCTCATCAGAAACCATGGAGGCAAGATTGCAGTGGGTTGAAATAGTTAAGGTGCTGAAAGAAAACAACTGCCAAACAGGAATTTTGTTTCAAAAATGAGGGAGAGTTTGAGACATTTCTGGATAAAGAAAAGCTAAGGAAGTTCGTCACCACTAGACTTGCCCTACGAGTAATGCTAAAGGAAGTTCTTCAGACTGAAAGGAAAGGACACCAGACAGTGGATCTAAAGCAGCATAAAGACAGACGTCCAGTAAAAATAACTATACAGGTAATTATAAATACAAGTACTTTTTTCTTTTTTAGGAGGTACTGGGGATTGAACCAAGGACCTCGAACATTCAATCACTGAGCTATGTCTGCTCCCCAGTGAGAGTTGGTTTTTTCAAATGTTCATTTGTTTTGTTTTTAGGAGGTACTGGGGATTGAACCTGGGGCCTCATACATTGGAAGCAGGCACTCAAACACTTACACTACATCCCCTCTCCAAATGCCAGTATTATTGTATTTCTTAGTGTGTAATACTACTTTTTACTTCTTGCAGGTTCTAAAATACAAATCTATTAAAAGTAATGCTAAATCTATAGTTTTGGACATATAATGTAAAGAAAATAATTTGTAATAAGAACAAAATGGTGGGGATGGAGGGCATGGGAACAATGTATGTCTCTGTTATTGAAGTTAAGTTGATAGGAAATCAAATATGATTTTTATATATTTAGGATGTTAAATTTTAATCCCATGGTAACCACAAAGAAAATCAAGTAAATATGAAAATGGGTTTTAACGGAAGAATTGAGGGAAAAAAGTCCAAATAGGAAAATGGCAGAAGAAAGTGCTGCATTACCAGTAAATGTAAATGTATTAAACTCTCCAGTCAAAAGGCAGAGATTGACAGAACAGATAAAAAACAATTATAAAAACATATACAGGACGTGGAGTGGACATCACCACCCCAAACTCCTCAGGATTGGGGGAAGAGCTATGGACTAGAGTGGACTTAATGGTATTCTGTTGTAGACATATTGTGATTCAAGCAATGGAAGAAATTACAAGAGTGAGGTGGAGGCAGTGGCCACTGGACGCTTTCAGGGCAAGGAAGGGAAAAGCAGTTGTAATACAGGGGCTTTTTCAGGACTTGGGAATTATCCCAAGTGACATTACAACAACAGATATAGGGCATTTTACATCAGCATATAACATGCAGAACTGTGTGGGAGAGAGTGGGGTCTACAATGTGAACTGTGGTCTATGCTTAGGGGCAAAGCCCCAGGATGTGTATATCCATTGCAGGTGATGAGCCACACTAATGAAAGATGTTTATGTGGGATGTTATGGGAGCTGTGGGAGGTGGAGAACATGGGAATCTCTGTAATTTCTGTATAACATTTATGTAATCTAAGCATCTTTTAAAATTTTTTTTTAAAAAAGTACCACACAAAGTATCAACAATAGCAGAGTATATGTGAACATTGTACTTTTCCATGAATTATCTGTAATCCTGTAATGTTTCTAATGTAAAAATAATATTTCAAAATGTTTTCCTTACAGAAAAAATAAACTGCTTAAAAAAAATAAATAAATAAAATAAATATATATATATATATACACACACACACACACACACACATTTAATGCCAGAGATCTAAAATATTTGAAGCAAATATCAACAGATTTTAAAGGAGAAATAGATGGTTCTACGTTACTAGTAGATTTCAATATACCTCTTTGAAAAATGGATAGAACATCTAGACAGAAATCAATAAGAAAATATAAGATTTGAACAATACTATAAACCAACTAGATGTTACTTACATAGAACACTTCATCGAACAAAATTAGAGTACATATTCTTCTCTAGTGCACTTGGATTACTCTCCAGGAGAGACTATATGTTAAGGACAAAAGAAGTCTCAATAAATTAAAAACAACACATTCTGACACAACAAATGAGTTGGAAATCACAAGGGAAATTAGTAAATAATCTGGAGGTGAATGAAAATGAAAACATACCAAAATTTATAGGATGCAGCAAAGGCAGTGCTGAGGGGAAATTTATAGGTGTAAATATGTACATTAAAAAAGAAAGATCTGAAATTAGAGACCTAATCTCATAACTGTAGGATCCAGCAAAAGAAGTGCAAACTAAAGCTAAAGCAAGCAGAAGGAAGGAAGAATGGAGATAAATGAAATAGAAGAGAAAGAGAATTATGAAACCAAAAGCTTCTAGGAAAAGATCAATCAAATCAACAAACCTTTAGCTAGACTGACAAAGAAAAAAAAAGGACAGAAGTAACTAAATCAGAAATGAAAGGGATCATTTCAACCCCTATCAGAATGGCCACTGTTAAAAAGAGAACTACAAATGTTGGAGAGGATGTGGAGAGATAGGAACACTTCTTCACTGTTGGTGGGAATACAGGATGGTACAGCTACTGTGGAGGACTGTCTGGCAGTTCCTAAAGAAGTTGAATATAGACTTGCCACGTGACCCTGCAATACCACTACTGGGAATATACCCAGAAGAACTGAGAGCAGTGACACGAACAGACATCTGCACACCGATGTTCATAGCCACATTATTCACCATTGCCAAAAGCTGGGAACAACCCAGGTGTCCATCAACAGATGAATGGATAAACAAACTGTGGTCTATTCACACGATGGAACATTATTCAGCTGTAAGAAGAAATGAAGTCATAAAGCATATGGCAACATGGATGAACCTGGAGGACATTATGTTGAGCAAAGCAAGCCAGACACAAAAGGACAAATGTTATATGATCACATTATGAACTAAATATATTGCGTAACATATCGTATGATTTAAAAAATTTTTTTATGTAACTAGTACCAAAAAAAAAAAAGAGAAAGTAATGAAAGGCGGGATATTACCTACCCCACAGAAATAAAAAGAATTGTAAGGGGATGCAAAGAATAACTGTACACCAACAAATTAGATAACCTAGATGAAATAGACAAATTCCTAGAAACACAAACTGCCTACACTGACTCAAGAAGAATTGAATCTCAACAGATCATAACAAAAAAATATTAAATCAGTAATTAAAAACCTTCCAACCAAGAAAAATACAGGACCAGATGGCGTCACGGTCAATATTGCCAAACATTACAAGATGTAGTAACACCAATTCAGCTAAAACTCTTCCAAAAAAAAAACCAAGGGGAAGGAATGCTCCTGAACAAATTCTGAGGTCAATATCTCCCTAATACCACAGCCAGATAAAGATACCACAAAGAAAGAAAAGTACAGGTCAATATCGCTTATAAATATAGATGCAAAAATCTTCAACAAAATGCTAGGAAACTATATCCTATAGCATATGAAAAGGATTCACAAACAATTGAAATTTATCCTTGGTATGAAAGGGTGTTTTAACATAAGAAAATCAATACATGAAATACACCACATTAACAGAATGAAAAAAACAAAAAAACATAATAATTTTAATTGAGGCAAAAAGGCATTTGACAAAATCCAGCACCCATTTTGATAAAAACACAGAAAATTAGGAGTAGAAGGAAACTTAATAAAGGGCATAGATGAAAACCCACACTTAACATCACACTCAATGGTGAAAGACTGAAAACTTTCCCTCTAAGATCAGGAACAAGACCAGGATGCCCACTGTCACCACTGTTATTCCACATCATACTAGACAGAGCAATTAGGCAAGAAACAGAAATACAAGGCATCCAGATTGGAATGGAAGAAATAAACGTTTCTCTATTTACAGATAACATGATCCTACACACAGAAAAACCTGAAAAAATACACTTTAAAGCTTTTAGAATAAGCAAATTCAGCAAACTGGTAAGGTCAACACACAAAAATCAGTAGTTTTCTTTTTTTTTTTTTATTAAAGATTTTATTTATTTATTCATTTATCCCCCCCTTGCTGCTTGTGCTCGCTGGGTCAGCTAACCACGCCGCGCGGGCGGGCCTGCCTTCACCAGGAGGCCCCGGGAACCAAACCTGGGGCCTCCCATATGGTAAACGGGAGCCCCACTGATTGAGCCACAGCCACTTCCCAGTAGTTTTCTAAACACTAGTAATGAACAATCTTAAGAGGAAATTGAGAAAAAAATTCCATTTACAATAGCTAAAAGAATCAAATATCTAGGAACAAATTTAAGCATGCATGTAAAGTACCTGTACATAGAAAACTACAAAACATTGTTAAAAGAAATTGTAGACCTAAATAACTGGAAGAATATTCCGTGTTCATGGATTGGAAGACAAAATATTGTTAAGATGTCAATTCTACCCAAAGTAATTGACAGACTCAACACAAACCCAAGTAAAATTCTAACAGGCTTCTTTGCAGAAATGGAAAAACCAATCATCAAATTTATATGGAAGGTTAAAGGGCTTTGAATAGCCAAAGCTATCTCGATAAAGAAGAACAAAGGTAGAGGACTCACACTTCCCGATCGTAAAACTTGGGAGCAGACAACAAGCAAAAAAAAAACAACAACAAAATGAGCAGGGAGTGGATGTGGCTCAAGCATCTGGGCTCCCGCCTCCCACTTTGGTTCCTGGTGCCTCCTAAAGAAAAAACAAACAGCCAATGAGCAAAGCCACGGGGGGGGGTAGTAAATTAAATTAAAAATTTTTAAAAACTTATTACAAAACCACAGTAATCAAAACAGCATGGAGAAGTGGGTGTAGCTCAGTGGTTGAGAGCCTGCTTCACATGTACGAAGTCCTGGGTTCAATCCCTAGTACCTCCTAAAAAAAAAAAAAAAAACAAACAAACAAAAAAAAAAAAACAGAACAAAAAACCTAACAAACCAAAAAACCAACAAACCAAAAAAAACCAGCATGGAACTGGCATAAGGACAAACATATAGAAGAATGAAATCGAATTGAGAGTTCAGAGATCATCTCTCACATCTATAGCCAACTGATCTTTGACAAGGGTGCCCAGTCCATTCAATGCGGGAAGGACAGGCTCTTCAACAAATAGTGATGGTAAAATTGGATGTCCACGTACAAAAGAATGAAGGTAGCCTCATGTCTCCCACCAATCAATAATCAACTCAAAATGGATCAAATACCTAAATATAAATAACCAGAACTATAAAACTCCTAGAAGAAAATGAAGGGAAGCATCTTAAGAAAATGAAGGGAAGCATCTTAAAGGACTTGTTGTAGGTAATGGTTTCCTCAGCTTTACAATCAAAGCACAAGAAATAAAAGAAAAAAAATAGATAAATGGGAGCTCATCAAATTTTAAAACTTTTGCCCCTCATAGGACTTTATCAACAAAGTAAAAAGATAACTTACTCAATGGGAGAAAATATTTAGACCATTATCCAATAAGGGTTTAATATCCAGAATATATACAGAAACCCTACAACTCAACCATTAAAACAATGAATCCATTTTTTAAAATGGGCAAGACTTGAACAGATCTTTTCCGGAAAAGATATAAAAATAGCTAAAAACCACATGAAAATATGCTCAACATCATTAGGCATTAGGGAAATGCAAGTCAAAACCACAATGGCATACCATTTCATACCCACTAGAATGGCCACTATTAAAAAATGTAAAATAACAAGTGCTGATGAGGATGTGGAGAAACAGGAACATTCATTCACAGCTGGTGGAAATATAAAATGGTGCAGCTGTTGTGGAAACAGTTTGGTGACTCCTCAGAAAGTTTAGAGTTACCATATGGCCCGGCAATCCCACTTCTAGGTATATACCCAATAGAATTGAAAGAGACTTGAATAGGTATTTGAATAGGTATAATACCAATTATTATAGTGGTATTACTCACAATTGCCAAAAGATGGAAGCAACCCAAATGTCCAATACAGATGGATGTATAAACCAAATCTAGTATATACACACAATGGTATATTATTCAGCCATAAAAAGGAACGAAGTTCTAATACATGTGACAACACTGATGAACTTTGAGACATTATGTTGTATGAAATAAGCCAGACACAAAAGGACAAATATTGTATGATCTCACTGATATGAAATAATTAGAATGAGCAAATTCATAGAGTCAGAAATTTGAATATAAGTTACCAAGGGCCACAGTGGGAGTAGAGAATGGAGAGTTAATGCTTTCTTGGAGCAGGATTTCTGTTTGGCATGATGGAAAGGTTTTGGTAATGGATGGTGGTGATGGTACCACAACACTGTGATTGTGATGGACATCACTGAATTGTGTACTTGAATGTGGTTAAAAGGGAAATTTTAGTTTGTATATGCAGCAGAAATACCACACGAAAGAAAGTGTTAATAATAGGGTGGGTATATGGGAACTCTGTATTTTCTGCATGATTTTCTGTAAACCTACAACCTTCTCTAAGTAAAAAAAAAACATATTTTTAAAACATTGCCAAAAGTTCTGAAGAGACATTTCACCAACCTTAAAGAGATGGCAACTATACATCTAAAAAGATACTAGCAACATTAGCCATTAGGGAAATTAAAATCAAAACCATAATTATATACCTCTACATAACTATTACAATGGCAAAATTTAAAAAAAAAAACAAAAAACCAAGTACTGGCAAGGATGTTGAGAATTAGAATTGTCAATCATTGCTGGTAGAAATGCAAAATGGTACAACTACCTTGGAAGACAGTTTAACCATTTCTGACAAAGTTAAACACAGTCTTATCATACTATCCAGCAATTGTACTCCAATTTAGCCAAGTGATTTGAAAACTTATGTCGACACAAATAGCTGTATGTGTATGCCAAAAACTGGAAACCACTGGATAGCAAGACTTACTATAAATGAAGGTAATGTGACACTGGTGGAAGGACAGATAAATAGATCAATGGAAAAGAGTAAAGATTTAAAAAACCAAACCATTGATATTTGATATATAAAAAAGGTGGAAAGCAATGGCAAAGGTCCATCATTCAATGGGGCTGGGACAGTTAGATAAGTACAGGAAACAAAATCCATCTTAGGGTGCTGTAAGAGCATCTAATCTAGGAGGGACCAGAAAAGATTTTGCTAAGAAATGACATGAAAGCAGCTGTCCAAAGGCTAAATAGATATTGGTCTAGGATGAGAAAGTACAGAAGAATATTATAGGCATAGGGAAAGGTGTGAAACAATAGATGGTAAACTAAATAGCGTTGAGGGCCCACATTTTTTTCCAGCCTCCTTGTAGTCACAACTTTTGATAGTGCCCTCCCACACTGACTTGCTTTGGCCAATATGATAGTAACAAACTTGATGCAAGCAAAGAAAAGTATGTGTGCATTTGTGCTTCCCTCTTCAACCCCTTTGATCACCGTGACAATAAGCCCTGGCTATGACACTGGAGGATGAGACTCATGGAGGCAGTCAAGGCCATCCATAATAAATCATTATCATGTGAGTGAATACCAACCAAGACCCAAAGACCTACCCAGCCCAGCCAAGATAATTGTCCAGTAGGCTTGGGAAAATAACAAATGGTTGTTCCCTTGGAAAAAAAGAAAAAAAATAAAATAAAATATAAATCTTAACTCATACCTCACACCAAAACATAAAGATGAATTCCGGGTGTATAGTAAATCTAAATGTGGAAAATGAAATAATGAAATAATACAGGAGAGCATCATCATGAGCTTAGAATAAGAAAAATATTCTTAATTTAGACACAAAATATACTAGTGATAAAAGCTGATAAACCAGAGTAAGTTAAAATTAGAAATGTCTGTTCATTGAAAGAAAGAAGTAAGGAAGTGAAAGAGAGGCCACATAAACTAAACAAATTCTGAACTCTAGTAAATGACATGCTTGCTGAAGCATTAGAGGGAGGAGTTCTGATGTCTGCACGTTAAGAAATGAACCAAAAATAAAGGAAAGATGGATAAATATGTGATAAAGCAAATATAGCATTATGTTAACAGTAAATATTCTAGGTGATGTGTATTCAGATATTTACTATGAATTCAATTTTTCTCTGATATTTTTCATCATAGAATGTTGGAGGTAAAAGAAGCATCCCATATAAAATTTGACTAGAGATATGGTATTAACTTTAGTGACTAACTTCAAACTTTAATGTGCATGATTCACTGAGACTTGCTAAAATGAAGATTCTGGTATAACAGCGTTGAGGTGGGGCCTAAGATTCTGCATTTCTAACAAGCTTTCAGAATATAGGTAAATTTCAAATTGACAAGAAAAAGTAAACACTACAATAAAAAAATGGACAAGAGACCTGGAGAGACACTTCATAAAAGATAAAATATCGGGAAGCGGCTGTGGCTCAATCAGTAGGGCTCCCGTTTACCATATGGGAGGCCCCGGGTTCGGTTCCCGGGGCCTCCTGGTGAAGGCAAGCCCACCCGCACAGTGTGGTTAGCTGACCCAGCGAGCACAAGCAGCAAGGGGGGATAAATGAATAAATAAATAAAATCTTAGGGAAGCAGCTGTGGCTCAATCAGTAGGGCTCCCGTTTGCCATATGGGAGGCCCCGGGTTCGGTTCCCAGGGCCTCCTGGTGAGGGCAAGCCCGCCCGCATGGCGTGGTTGGCTGACCCAGCGAGCACAAGCAGCAAGGGGGGGATAAATGAATAAATAAATAAAATCTTTAAAAAAAATGAAAAATAAAAATAAAAAATAAAATCTTAAAAAAAAAAAAAAATACATGGGAGAGTGGATGTGGCTCAAGCAACTGAGCTCCCGCCTACCACACGGGAGCTCCCTGGTTCAGTTCCCAGTGCCTCATAAAGAAGACAGCGCGCTGGTGTGATGGGCAGGCACGGCAAGCTGATGCAATGAGATACAAGAAGAGAAACATAATGAGAGACATAACAAAGCAGGGAGCAGAGATTCCCAGCGCCTCCTAAATAAGATGATCAAGAAAGCGAGCTGGCGCGATGGGCAGGCATGGCAAGCTGACGCAACAAGAGACACAAGAAGAAAAAACATAATGAGAGAAACAACAAAGCAGGGAACAGAAGTGGCGATTAGGCGCCTCCCTTCCCCATCAGAGGTCCCGGTTTCAGTTCCTGGTGCCTCCTGGAGAAGGTGAGCAAACAATAAGCAGACAGACAAAAGAACCATCTGGGAGCGGGGGGGATAAATTTAAAAATAAATAAATAAAATAAATAAATCTTAAAAAAAAAAAAAAAATAGGGGAGCAGATGTGGCTCTAGTGGTTGAGCACGTGCTTCCCACACGGAAGGTCCCAGGTTCGATTCCCAATGCTTCCTAAAAACAAAACAAAACAAAACAAAAAAAACAAGCAAAAAGAAAAATACAAAACAAAAAATAAACATCACGCAAATAAACAAAAAGACCAATTCAGGGTAGACAATGTGGCTCAGTGGTTCAGTACACAGCTGCCCACACACAAGGTCCTGGGTTCACTCCCTGGCCCCAGCACCTCAAAAACAATACGAAACACAAAACAAAAAAAAGAACATACACGCATAGACTGTAGTTAATAGTATAATTATAAAAACGTGCCATCATCAGTTGTAACAAATGTTCCACACTAAGGCAAGGTGTTAGTGGTGGGGTGGTAAATGGGCATCCCGTATTTAACGCATGATTGCTCTGTAAACCCACAACTTCTCTAATAATTCCAATTTAACCTAATTAACCTAATTAAAAATACACAGCAACCAGCACATGTGTAAATATACATAAACAAAAGTATATATATAAAACAGAAAATAACTCTGGGATTGGGTGGGGAAGGAAAAGTAAATGGAGTATGGAGAAATAAGGGAATAAATATATAAAAATAGATAAGAGCCTTACACAAACCAGTAAGAAGTGAGAAAAAATTAAATGCGTGACTCACCTGGGACTTGATGGTCTTCAGCTGTTCCTGGGAAATGAACAGCCACTCTAGGACTTGCTCAGTACTGCCACCGGTCAGCCTTTGCCCAGGTACTCCAGGTGAAAGTCTCCAGTCAGGGATCCTCTTACCCAGGATGAATTCCTGACCATGGACGGTTCTGAACTTTATGTCACATGAGCTGTCTTGTTCCTGGAGAGGTGGGACCTGTGGACTCAAGAGCAAACTCACTTTAGCACATGTTTCCTTTGGGACCCAGTCTTGGTCTTTTCTGCTGCTGAATCAGGCTCACACAGAGGCCAGGCGGGTTCTCTGTAGAAGGTCAGTGCTGCTGTGGGGCAGAAAGGAGGAGAAATGCACAGGGGGACCCAGAAGAGGTACTGACACAGTCCACTCACAGGCTCTGCACAGGCCCCTGGGAATCCAGAAAGAACTTGAGATTCACTCATTATTTACTCTAAAAACGATGGGCAGCCACTTACCTGAGAAAACAGTATAGATGCTAAGGAGCAAAACTCTCTTGTTTTAGGCAGGCCATACAAGAGTATGAGATTTGAAATAACAACAGTCTGCATTTAAATTCAAGGGGGAGGCAGGGAGATTACATGTATGTGTGTACAAATATATATATATATATACATGTATTTGCTTGTATTTTCATAAGAAACACTAAGAAGATAAATCAGAAACTATAAAAATGGTTATTTGTAGGAGAGGAAAAGAATAGGGTGGAAGGGATGGAAGCAAGATTTGTCTGACTGCCTGTGACAGTTTGAGATTACTTTATGGATCCCAAAAAAAGAAAGATTATGTTTTAAACTAATCTATTTCTCTGAGTGTGATACTCTTTGGCTGCATTAAATTCACCTGAGGGGCCTTTGATTAGATTACTTGGTAAGATTACTTTAGGAATACATCAGTGAGGCAGGACTCAGGCTGAGTCTCCACCCCTTGCCGGGTCTGATATAAACAGACACTCAACCAGAGGAAAAAGGGAGCTGGCATATTCTGATTCTGCAATGTGAGAGGCCCCAAGAGGAGCTCAAAGAGGAGACCGGGGAAGCGAATGAGGCTCAAGCAACTGGGCTCCCATCTACCATATAGGAGGTCCAGGGTTCGATTTCCAGAGCCTCCTTGTGAAAAGCAAGCTGGCCTACATGGAGTGCTGGCCCGCGCAGGAGTGCTGGCGCAGCAAGATGATGCAAAAAAAGAGACACAGAAGAGAGACAGTAAGAGACACAGCAGACCAAGAAGCTGAGGTGGCGCAAGAGATTGGGCAGCCTCTCTCCACTCTGGAAGGTCCCGGGACCGGTTCCGGGTGGTGCCTAAAGAGAAGACAAGCAGACACAGAAGAACACACAGAGAGCAGACAGCGAGCGCAAAAAACAACGAGGGATGGGGAAGAAATTTTAAAAAAATGAAAATAAAAAATAAAACAAAACAATAAGTTGAACCAAATATCAAAGAAGAGCTGTGGGGGAAGAAAAAAAAAAAGCAGGCAGGGGAGAGAAAATGGCCATCAGAGTAATTTCACAAACATATTCAGATGCCCAGACATCAGCAAAAAATAACAAGCCATACTAGGAAACAGGAAGAGATCACCCAGACAAAAGAACTAATCAAATATCCTGAAGAGATACAGGATTTAAGATAATTAATCAGTGATAATCACACAACTCTCCTAAATCATTTCAAAAAACTTAAAGAAAATATGACTACAGAAATAAAGGGTATTAAGATGACTCTGGGTGAGCATAAAGCACAATTTTTCAATTTCAAAGCCTGCAAAGAAAAGTAACAGACCTTATGGGAATGAAAGACACAATGGATGAGATTAAAAATACATTAGAGGGAGGCGGCTGTGGCTCAATCAGTGGGGCTCCCGTTTGCCATGTGGGAGGCCCCGGGTTCGGTTCCCGGGGCCTCCTGGCGGAGGCGGGCCCGCCCGCGCAGCGTGGTTGGCTGACCCCACGAGCACGGGCAGCGGGGGGGGGATAAATGAATAAATAAAAATAATAAAAATAAATAAATAAATAAATAAATACATTCGAGGTTGGGCATGATTAGGTTAGGATTAGGGCGTTGAGCCCCACCCCTTGGTGGGTGGGGAATCGAATATAAAGGCAAGGCAAAGGACAGAGGAAGCAGTTTTTGAGAAGCAGTTTTGATGTTGGAGAGAAGGCCCCAGGAGAAGAGAAGCGAGCCGTTCACCTGACAGTCTACAGCTGACCTTGTGGAGGAACCAGAGCAGCCGAGCCCAGAGGGAAACGCAGCCCCAGGAAGAGAGGAACCCAAGAAGCCTGAACCCTGGCAAAGTTGGCAGCTGTCTTGCTCCAACACGTGGCAATGGACTTTGGTGAGAGAAGAAACTTATGCTTTATGGCCTAGTAACTGTGGACTTCTACCCCAAATAAATACCCTTTATAAAGACCAAAAAAAAAAAAAAAAAACATTAGAGACACACAATGAACAGAGATGGAGAGCAAACAGCGAGCGCAAAAAACGAGAGGGGGGAGAAATGAATAAGTCTTTTAAAAATATAGGGAAGTGGATGTGGCTCAAGTGGTTGGGCATCCGCCTACCGTATGGAAGGACCTGGGTTTGAAACCTGGGACCTCCTGGTAAATATATAGACCAATCATTCAAAGATGACCTAATATCAATCTTGCTCAATCTTGAATAGATGTCTCTTCAACAACAGCTGGAGACTTCAAATACAACACTTTCAGTATTGGACAGAAGATAATGAAACAGAGAACTTGAAAGTATGATGAACGAACTGGACCTAACAGACATCTATAGAGCACTGCAGCCCGGAACAGCAGGACGTGCTTCCATTTCAAGTGCTCGTGGACCCTTCTGCAAGATGGACCACATGCTGGGTCACAAGACAAGTCTCAATGAACTTGAAAAAAGACTGAAATTATACAGAACACTTTCTCTGAACATAACAGAATGAAGCCTAAAATCAATGGACAGGAAAAGGAAAAATTCATAAATACAGGAGAATAAACAACACACTCAAATAATCAGTGGGTCAAAGAAGAAATTGCAAGAGAATTCAGCAAATATCTTGAAATGAATGAAAATGAAAACACAACCTATCAAAACCTGTGGGACACTGCAAAGGCAGTGCTGAGAGGGAAATGTATAGCCCTCAATGTTTACACTGAAAAAGAAGAAAGAGCTAAAATTGAAGACCTAACTGCACATCTGGAGGAACTAGAAAAAGAACAGCAAACTAATCCCAAACCAAGCCAAAGGAAAGAAATAGTATAGATTAGAGCAGAAATAAATGAAATTGAGAACAACAACAACAACAAAAAAAAAAACAAGAGAATCAACAAAACCAAAAGTTGGTTCTTTGAGAAGATCAACAAAATCGACAAAACTTTAGCTAGACTGACAGAGAGAGAGAGAAGATGCAAATAAATAAAATCAGAATTGAGAGGTGGGACATTACCACTGACCAGACAGAAATAAAAGAGATCATAAAAGGATACTATGAACAACTGTATATTAAAAAACTAGACAATGTATAGGAGATGGACAGATTCCTAGAAACACACAAACCACCTACACTGACTAGAAAAAACAAAAGACCTCAACAAACCAATCACAAGTGAAGAGACTGAGACAGTCTTCAAAAACCTCCCAAAGATGAAAAAGCCTGGAACCAGATGGCTTCACAGGTGAATTTCACCAATCATTCAAAGATGATCTAATACCAATCTTGCTCAAACTCTTCCAAAAAATTGAACAGGAAAGAAAACTACATTCATTCTATGAAGCAAACATCACCCTAATACCAAAACCAGATAAAAATACTACAAAAAAAGAAAATTACAGACCAATATCTCTAATGAGTATAGATGCAAAATTCCTCAATAAAATACTTGCAAACAGAATCCAAAAGCACATTAAAAGAATTATACACCACAATCAAGTGGGTTTTATCCCAGGCATACAAGGGTGATTCAACACAAGAAAATCAATTAGTGTAATAAACCACATTGATAAATTGAAGAAGAAAAATCACATGATCCTCTCAATTGATGCAGAAAAGACATTTGAAAAAATACAGCACCTTTTCTTGATAAAAATGCTCCAAAAGATAGGAATAGAAGGAAGCTTTCTCAATATGGTAAAGTGCATATATGAAAAACCTACAGCGAGCATAGTACTCAATGGTGCAAGACTGAAAGCGTTCCCACTGAGATCAGGAAAAAGACAAAGATGTCCACAGTCATCACTGTTATTCAATATTGTGCTAGAGGTTCTAGCTAGAGCAATTAGGCTAGATAAATAAAAGGCACCCAAATAGGGAAGGAAGAAGTAAAACTTTATTTGCTGATGATTTTTTTCAGAAGATTCTAGATATAGAATCTCCTCAAAAATCCACAACAAAGCCACAAGAATTAATAGACAAATTCAACAAAGTGGCAAGATACCATATTAATATGCAAAAATCAATAGTGTTTCTATACACTGCTGATGTGCAATGTGAAAAAGAAATCAGGAAAAAAAATTCCATTTATAATAGCAACTAAACCAATCAAATACTTAGGAATAAACTCAGCCAAGAACATAAAGGATCTGCATTCAGAAAACTACAAAACATTGCTAAAAGAAGCTGAAGAAGACTTAAATAAATCGAAGAACATTCCGTGTTCATGGATTGGAAGACTAAATATCATTAAGATGTCAATTCTACCCAAAATGATTTACAAATTCAATGCAATCCCAATAAAAATCCCAACAGCCTTTTTTGCAGAAGTGGAAAAACCACTTATCAAATTTATTTGGAAGGGTAAGGGGCCTCAAATAGCCAAAAAGATCTTAAAAAATAAGAATGAAATTGGAGGACTCTCACTTCCTGACTTTAAAGCATATTACCTAGCTACAGTGGTAAAAATAGCATGGTACTGGCATAAAGACAGACACACTGACCAATGGAACCAAATTGAGAACTCAGAAAAATAGACCCTCACATCTACATTCAAGTGATTTTGACAAGACGGTCAAGCCCACCCAGCTGGGCCAGAACAGTCTATCCAACAAATGGTGCTGGAAGAACTGTATAGCCATATCCAAAAGAAAGAAGACCCCTATCTCACTCTTTATAGAAAAATTAACTCAAAATCGGTTACGGACCTAAATATAAAAGCAACAACCATAAAACCAGAAGAAAATGTATAAAAATATCTTTAAGATCTTGTGGTAGGCGGTAGCTTCTTAAATCTTACTCTCAAAGCATGAACAAAAGAAAAACTAGATAAATGGGACCTCCTTAAAATTAAACACCTTTACACCTCAAAGGACTTTGTCAAAAGGGTGAAAAGGCAGCCAACTCAATGGGAGAAAATATTTAGCAATCACATATCGGATTTAATATCCATGATAAACAAAGGGATTATACAACTCAACAGTAAAAAGACAAACTACCCAATTAAAAAATGGGCAAAGGACTTGAACAGACATTTGTCCAAAACAGAAATACAAATGACAAAGAAACACATGAAAAAATGTTCAGCATCACTAGTGATTAGGGAAATGCAAATCAAAACTACAGTGAGGTATCATTTCACACCTATTAGACTGGTCACTATTAAAAAGTGGGAAAACTGTAAATGCTGGAGAGGATTTGGAGAGAAAGGAATGCTTATTCACTGTTGGTGGGAATGTAGAATGGTGCAGCCGCTGTGAAGGACTGTTTGGCAGTTCCTAAGGAAGTTGAATATAGGCTTGCCACGTGACCTGGCAATACCATTACTAGGTATATACCCAGAACTGAGAGCACAGACATGAACAGACATCTGCACACTGATGTTCAAAGTGGCATTATTCATGATTACCAAAAGTTGCAAACAACCCAGGTATTCATCAACTGATGAATGGATAAACAAATTGTGGTGTATATACACAACGGAATACTATGCAGCTGTAAGAAGAAATGAAGTCGTAAAACATATGACAACATGGATGAACCTGAAGGACATTATGTTGAGTGAAGCAAACCAGACACAAAAGGACATTGTGCTATTATGAACTAAATATACTGCGTTAATTCGTGGAGTTAATAATTAGAACATAGGTCACCAGAAAACAGAAGGAAGGTAGAGAATGGAAAGCTGAGGATTAATCTGTACAGAATTGGTAAAAAGGTTGTTTGTAAGTCTTTGGAAATGTATAGAAATGGTTAAAGCATATCATGATGTTTGTAACTGGCAGTGCTATTGTATGGGTATGACAGTAGTTGAAAGAGATAGTCTAGGGAAGCGGCTGTGGCTCAATCAGTAGGGCTCCCGGCAAGCCCGCCCGCACGGCGTGGTTAGCTGACCCAGCGAGCACAAGCAGCAAGGGGGGATAAATGAATAAATAAATAAAAATCTTAAAAAAAAAAAAAAGAGATAGTCTAAGATCATGTATGTTACTAGAAGGAAAGCTAAAAATTGTAACATGGCACTGTATAAGATAGCAAAATCTCAAGTAAAACATGAATATGGGGGATATTGCATATGACAGTTTTTGCAAAATACAAATATAAATATACTAGAGAGAAGGAAAAAGAATAGCAGCTGTGTACGGCAGGTGAGGCATAGAGAGTTTGAGAGGTGATAAGTTTTGTTTTTTATTATTATTGGAATAATGAAAGTGCTCTGGGAATGACTTGGGTGATGAATGCACAAATACGTGATTACACTGAATACCACTGATTATAGTTTTTAGATGGATTTATGCTTCATTAATATGTAATGATAAAATTGATTTGTTAAATAAAATATAAGGCAGAACAACAAAGAGAGAATTTTATCATTAAAAAAAAAAAAACACCTGAGAGAATGGGACCTCAAAAAAGTAAAAAATCATTATTTTTGCCCTAAGGTTACTTGCTGATTTTAGAAAATATGAACTTTTATTCTGAACACCTTATAGCACAGAAAGAGAAAAAAATTCAAAATCCAAGACTGGCCCAGGATGGTACATGTAATAGAAAACCCTTCCCCTAAAAAGCAAGGACTCCAAAGCACTACAAAGCTCAGGACAGGAGTAAAGCAGAAGCAAGCCAGTCCTCATGTGGTCCTGCAGCTTGGGCTTACCTATAGCTCCTAAAACAGGAGTAAGTTTATCTTGGACTGGTAGTGTTCAAAAGCAGATGGTAAAAAATCAAAACTATATGCACATCTGGAATAAGGCACCTTCATCCTAAGCCTCAAATTATTGCTCCAAAGAATTTTTCAAGTACAGTGACCAGCACACAAAAATAATGAAACTCTCAAGAAAACAAGATAACATGAACAAGAACTGATAAGAGTCAACAAACAACAGAAACAAGACCTTCAGAAACAAGATGCTGGGATTAATGGACACCAAATATAGAATAACCATATTATATTTAAGGAGATAAATTGGAAAACTTACTTAGCACATTTGAAAACTAAACAGAATTTCTAGGGAAAAAAAAAGGAAATATGAAAGTCAATGGACAGGAAAGAGTAGATTAAGAGAATTAGTGAACTAATAGACAAATTACAAGAAATTATCCAGAAAGTAGTATGAAGGCATATGAAAACAGAAAAAACAGTAGGTGACATAAGGGAGAATGAAAATACCTATTTTACTGGAGGCAAAGGAGAAATGAGCAAGCAGATAAATAATTGGGGGAGAAATTATAGCTCTTTCCTACAGTAGATGACTAATAAACATGGAAGGACTGATGAATTAGAAAAACTCCATTTGTCTGTTGGCGGGCAGGATGGAGGGGGGCGCCGGGTGGTAGTCGGCGTCCTGGGGGCCTTGGCGGCGAGGGAAAGAATTACTGCGGAGACGAGGTAAGCATGCGGGGGGGGGGCCCCCCCTTTATTGAGCAAGTGCACAACCTTTTATAAGCTAGGTAAGGGGTGGAGCAGGAGGCAGGGCAAGAAAAGAGAGGAAGTACGTGGCAGCGGGGATTGGGCACAGTTGGTTGCTAGGGAGGGTTTGTTATCTGTGGAAGGCGGGAAGGTTTCGCGGGCCGGGAACAGGGTGAGCTACTTCCTAAAAGAAGGCTGAATATGGGATCAGGCTAGTTTTTAGTTGTTAGTCGGCCATTTTAGCTTCACATTTTTCTGGCTGCCTCCAACATTTGTCCATTTGATTCAGACAAGAATCATCAATGGATACTAAAATGAGTGGATAAAAATTTGAGGAGTAAGAAGCTTTTTATATAATCAAGTATTGTTCCATAAACAAAGGGAAGAAAGAGTAACTTTACAGTGGAGGAAGTGGGCAGACATACCCTTCACCAAGTGAACCAAGTTAACATCTGCAGTAATGGGGAAAATGACATGTGTCTCTGATGTGATGCACTAAGAATACATCACTTCTGAAAGAATGATGAGGAAATGTGAGACAAGCCCAAATCAAGGAACACTCTACATAATAGCCTGGATTCTAAAAATGTCAAAAAAGACTGGGGAACTTTTCCAGATTTAAAGTAGATCAAAGAGACAGGACAACTCAATGCAATGCATGATGAGGATATTCTTTCCCTAAAAAGGATACTAATAGAACTATTAAAATCTGAATAAAACCTGTAGATGAGATAGCATTGTATCATTAATTTCCTGATTCTGTGGTTACATAAAAGGCTCCTCTTGTTTTTAAGAAATATGTACTGAAGTATTTAGGGGAAAAGTAGCATGTCTGCAAATTACATTCAAACGGTTCAGGAAAAAACGTGTATGTTTTCAAAGAGAAAAAGGGTGGAGCTGGGGCAAAGGAGGAAGGAAAGAAGAGGGAGAGGAAAAAGGAAAGGATAAAGCAAATGTTGTAAAATACTAACATGTGAATCTGGGTGAATATAAAAATTCTTTGTATTATTTTTCCAGTTTTTCTAAGGCCTAAAGCATGTCAAAATAAAGTTAAAGAAAAAATTCATTCATTAAAAAGGAAGGGATGGTGTGTATAACTTCTACACCCGTGTGTGCCTGTGTGTGAAGGAATAAAAAATTACTATCCATAAGACAAGAAAGGAGAAGAAAAAAACAGATCAGGTACAGCAAAAAGAAAAGTAAAATGGCAGAATTAAAGTCAAATATATCAAATAAACTAAGTGTTCCAATTTAAATACAAAGATTGATAAACTGATTTTAAAAAAAACTCTAATGCTACTTACAAAAGACATACCTAAAATATAAAGTTGAAGAACAATATATAACAAGTGAATATCAACCAAAGGACATTCATATAGCATAAAAAGCCTTCCTAGAGATAAAGATGGTCACTTCATAATGATTAGAGGCTCAACTTACCAGGAAAATATAATTTTAAGTTTGTTTGGAAGGAAGAGTAACCTACTGAGAAGTTACACAGCAACGAGGGATGGGGTGGGATTCAAACTGGCAACCATGGTACATCACCTCCAAGGTTCCCACGGTCTCAGGAAAGAGCCTGAGACAGGAACACTGCCCTTCAGACCCACCCGGGCCTTCCCTCTGCCTGGGACCGTCCCTGCCACTCTCCACCTCCAGGCTGCCTCCTGGGTCACCCCTCTTTCTGACTGTGTGCGTGATGCTCTCTCTGCCCGAGACCTTCTCTCTCCCCTCTGCCTGGCCACCTCCATGGATCTGGCTCTCCATGGCACTTGATGCCTCCCTCCAGCCAACTCTAACCACAAGCCACTCTGTGTACCCCTCTGTGCTTCCTGGTGGCTGTGAGCTGCCTGGGCTGGGCGGTCCTTGATCTCTGTATCCTAGTGCCTAATACAGTACCTGGAAAATGAGTGTTTGGTAAGGGTTGTTACCTTTTTAATGAATAATTGATGAATGAATGTTACTGGGCCACATTTCAATAGCGAATTATCAGGAAACAGATGAGGCTCAAGTGACAGGGCTCCCTTCTACCATATGGGAGACTCTGGGTTTGAATCCCGGGGCCTCCTGGTGAAGGCAAGCTGGCCTGCACCCCGCAGAGAGCTGACTGCCCACGCCCCTGAGAGCTGACAGCCCTGCGCCTCGTGGATCTGTTCCCAGGGCCTCCTAAAGAGAAAGACAAGAAGAAAAGACAAGCAGGCACGAAAAGAACACACAATGAATGGACACAGAGAGCAGACAGCAAGCACAAACAACAACAAGGGGTGGGGGGGGATTAAAAAGTAGCAAATTATCACCTTAAATTCCCCAAGAGGATCTGTTTTGAGTCTGGTCAAGTAAAGCACAACAGGGCTGGCCAAGTGCTCTAGCATGATTTCGTCCCCTGCCCCTCGTCCCCATCTTGGAACTCCAACTCATATACTATGTGAACCGCCAGCTCGCTGCACTACAAACCTATACCGTTCTGGTGTCTTGGCAGCAGTGGTGGTTGACAGTGGTCTGCGGGAACAGAAAAACTGCCCACACATTTGAACATAGTGAAATGAGGTTTACCTGATATAAGTCAAGTCCTATGTAAGGGGAAGAGACCGAATACCTTTCCAGGCTCTTGAGTGACCTAGCTTCCCTGTAACTCGATTGGTAATAGCAACACATTTAGGGAGGGGGGAATATCAAGGGTAGAAAGTATCCAAATAACAAAAGCAGGTCAAAATATAAAACCTGTTCACATGTGCCCAGCACCCTTGGAGAAATAAAATAGGGATTCAGGGGCTTACAAGGCCTCAATGAAAAGCTACTTCTGCTGGTTCCCCTCCCTGTGCTCTGAAATCACACTCACCAGATAGCCTTTTCATCACCAGAAATGCTTGATACCTAGAAGGGGGACACTTAGAACATCAGAGTGGCACATAATTGTCACAGGAACAGGACACCCCTGTTGTAGATTTTACAGCTGCAGGTTTCAGCCCATCCCTGAGTGTGTCACCTACCCAGAGAGAGTTTCTAAGTACATAAGACTAAGCATCAGATCCTGGACCATGATCAGTTCTTCCAGGAAATGGATAGTTGCAAGTAGGCTGGTTATTCACTGGACATACAGTGACCCCTGGTGTACCTTACTCTGCCCCAGGCACAGCAAGGAATCTAACTGGTCCTACCTACATCACTTTCACTTGGTCTTGGATCTAAGGAACTGAGAAGCAACCTTTTGTGGATAAATGGCAACACTATCATGGTCTAGGAACCTGGAATCTCTCTTTGTTGAGAAATTCTCAAACTACAGCCATGGGAAGCGGATGTGGATCAAGCATTTGGGGGCCCGCCTACCATATGGGAGGTCCTGGGTTCAGTTCCTGGTGCCTCCTAGACAAGATGAGCAAGACAGCGAGCTGACCTGACGGGCTGACATGGCAAGCTAATGCAACAAGATGACACAACAAGGAGACGGAGGAAACCTGATGAGAGACACAACAGAGCAGGGAGTGGAAGTGGCTCAAATGACTAAGCGCCTCTCTTCCACATGCAAGATGCAAGGTTCCAGGTTCAGTTGCTGGTGCCTCCTAAAGAAAAGATGAGCAAACACAGAGAGCATACAATGAACAGACACAGAGAGCAGACAGAGTGCAAACAATGGGGGTGGGGGGTAGAGGAATAAATAAAATAAATCTTAAAAACAAAACAAAACAAAAGAACCAGAAGCAGTAGAGAATAATGGTCCAGGAAAGGGCTCAGGGCCAGACCACCTGGATTCAAATCCTGGCTCTGCAGTGATGATCTATGTCACCTGGGGCTCAGTATCCTCACCTGTCAGAGAACAACGATAGTCTTCACCACTTTCAGTTGTTGTGAGGTTTCCAGTTAATACCTATGAAGGATTTAGCACAGAAACTCACACAGTAAATATAGAGCACTAACATTTGGTTGAAATGGTAGAAAACACGTAATAGTTAAAGAAAATAAACTATTCTAATAAATTACTATCAGGAAGATGAACAAAAGCACAAGTAGGTTCTCAGAAGAGAACTTTACCTTCAAAATATCTCCAAGCTCTGCCCAGTAACTCCGTTTCTATTGCTTTAGACTAAAAGCTCATCATCTCATATTTGAAATGCTGCAATAAACTAATTGGCTGCCCGCATCTTACCTCTCCTTGTGTCTACTCTTGTCAATTTACAATCTATTCTCTCCTCAGCAGCCAGAAGGATCTTTGCAAGTCCTGAACAGGACATGCCATGGCCTTTCTAACACTCCCCAATGGCATCCCAATATGCTAGAAATGAAACCACACACAGCTTGATCTGCCCTGATTTGTTCCTCACACACTACACCCAGCCACCCAGGTGTCTTTGCATGTTACAAATGCAAAAAATCGGCCCCCAGCTGTCCCCGCTCTTTCAGCTTGCCTTTCTGAGGCTGGCTTGCTCTTGGAATTCAGACCTCAGCTTAATCAACACTTTCTCAGGGGAGCCTTCCCTGAGCACCCAATGTAAACACCCAAACCCTCTTTCATGTTAACCAATTTTAATTCTGTACATGACACAACTCTGATTTCTTTTAAGAGTAGCTTATCTTTTATTTGTTGTCTATCTTCCTCCACTAAAATGCAAGCACCCCAAGAGCGTCATGCACTCTTGTCAGTTTTGTCCACTGCTGCACATTCAGGACCTTGAAGGGGGCTCAGCACACAATGGATGCTGGATAAAAATCTGGAGAATGAACAAATGGACGAATGCTTCAAAACCAAGGTGCGTGGTTTGTACCTGATAGGGTGTTCTTTGGTCTTGAGAGGGTAGGTATGCTAAGAACATGGAGTCTGGAGCTCCACTGACTGCCTGGGTTTGAATTCTCCCTCCTGTTACTTACATGGTAGGTGACCTGGCAAATTACTTTACTGCTTTCTGTCATACTTTCCTCAATTGTAAAATGGGGATAACATTAGTATCTTCCTTATGAAGTTGTTATAGGATTAAATAAGTTAGTATCTATAAAGTGCTTAGAGCCATGGCCGGAACATGGTAAACCCTATATAAATGTTGACTAGTATTAATAAAGTTTTTTTTTATTAAAGTTTTCTTCAAGTCCTCTGCATTTCTTAGGTTTGTAGTATTTTTGTCTTTTTAATTGCTGTTGTAAACAGGGTAATTTTATATATTATATATATTTACATATATTTTCTAAGTAGATGCTTTGTATAACAGGAAACTAAACTATTAAATAGATATTATCTGTAAATAGGAAACCTAGGGACTTTAAGGTAATTTGTACCAGTTACCTTACTGCATCCTCTGCAACCATTCTCTTCCCATCACAACACAGCTTCCTGGTAAGACTACATTGCTAGTGTGCACTGCCTCACTTCTCATTTCTGCAGCCACTACTATTTCCATAATCTCACTCCTTCACCCTCCTCCCCTGCCCAACACAAACACACACACACACACACACACACACACTCTCTCTCTCTCTCTCTCTCTCTCTCTCTCTCATACACACTCTGCTCTGGAAATATTACCAGCAACACCCAAAACTACCACCAGCACTAAATAGAATTTAAAATTTTATAACATAATATTACTTGGCCTCCCTAAGGCACCTCACATGGCAACGATTTTTGAGGTCTGCTTCTCTTTAACTCTGAAGCACACTCTCTTCTTACCTCCTTCCAGCCCCTCCTGCCCTGCCTGTCCCTTCCTTGTCATTTCCCTGAGCACTTCCCACAGTCCTCTTCTCATGGAACACTCTCCCTAAGCAAATGCAGACACATTTTATCAGTGTAACCCATCCATACCTTTCTTTTGAGATACAAGCCCCCGCCCACCAATACCTCCGGGTGGGTGGGGAGAGGCAATATATATAAAGATAAAATCTTCCTCCCAAGTAACAACTCTAACAGTCACCCCTGACTCAGGGAATAGCTCCATCCCAACCCAGGCCCACAGAGAACTACAGCCCTCATGCCCGGTTCTTCCCCCTCCGTCACCACCCAGTTACGTTACCAAGTCCAGTTCTTCTGATTCTTTACCACAGCTGCGATCTATATTCCTCTTCTCCTTTTTCAAAACCACTAGTGTACTTGAACCCTTGCCTTATCTTGCCTACAGGCAAACTATCCCATCCAAAAACTCTTTGTTACAACACTTCAATAAGTATCCCTCCCTTAGATGATAAAGTCCAAGTTCTTAATCTGGTGCTCAAAGCCCTCTGTGATCTGGCCTTTGCCTACAACTCTGGCCTCACTTCTTCACCACCACCACCCTGTTATCAAACCCTAACGCACAAAGATCTTAGAGAAGACACTCAGTAAATATGTGTTGAAAAAACCGAGATGGATGGATGGATGATTTTTCCCTAGCTTCTCTCACAGTTCAGGTACAAATCTGGGAGGAAAAAGAGGCTGAAAGAAGAAATAAATTTAAAGTATCAAGACAAAAAGCACTTCCGGAAATCTAACATGCTCTAAAGGACCTGGAAGGGGGAGAGTGTATACACCTCGGCGTTCAGGAATGAAAGAAAACTGCTTACCCAGATGGAAGCTGTCCGGACCCTGGTGGCCATCCCAACGGTCGATTTTGTCCGCTCTGCCCAGGGTGACAGGACCCAAGGGCTGCAGGAGGAGAGAGAAGCGTGTCTAATTCTGTACGGACCCGCGGCCTTGAAACTGGAGGGACTCCGTGATTCGGGCCAGTCCGATTCGGTCAGATCCCTGAATGGGCAGCAGGGGGACTCCAGGGAGAATGGCCACCTCCACCTCCCGCTTCTGCAGTCGGAGGGAGCCACGACAGTCCCGCTCCAGACTCTGCGGCGCCTGCTACGCACCCTGTGGCAGACGGCCCTCGAGTGAAAAGATGTCTGTCCGCTTGCCCCCGGCCTCGGAGGGAGGACATGGACGCCGAGCCTGGAACAGGCCTGGCGCGCACAGAGGCCCCGCGGCCTTCGCAGCGCACAGGATATGCGTCAGCGCGTCCGTGCGGGCGGGCCGGAAGGAACTACAACTCCCGGCAGACCCCGCGGCCGGTGCGCCCAGCCGCTCAGTCTCCACCAGCGCCGAGGGCTCAGCGGGGCCTGGGAGGTGCAGGTTCCGGGGCACACGCACCCGCGTGTTACCCGCCCCGCCTCGAGTCTCAGGGCGCTAGTGCTGGACTAGGACCCCTGTCAAACCTGGGCATGCTGATGCCTTTACAACTCGGTCACTCGTTATAAAACCTCGATCCTCCTTTTGGTAAATTCTGCCCTCTAAATATGGGAGACGAGGATCGTTTTAAATACTGTCGTGGACTCCTGGCTTTCAGTGCGTGACTTGAGCTGATAATCGGCTGACTTGAGTCTATCATTCTCTTTCTTTTTTTTTTTTTTTTTTAAAGATTTTATTTATTTATTCATTTATCCCCCTCTTGCTGCTTGTGCTCGCTGGGTCAGCTAACCACGCCGTGCGGGCCGGCTTGCCTTCACCAGGAGGCCCCGGGAACCGAACCCGGGGCCTCCCATATGGTAAACGGGAGCCCTACTGATTGAGCCACAGCTGCTTCCCTGTCATTCTCTTTCTTCTGGGTATCCGAGGCAGTTAAATAAAGCCAGACAACTCCACAGTCCTCTTCATTACCCCCCATGCCATTCACGTGCCGGAACTACTGCAAACCCAATGATTTTTTTAGAGGTTCCCTATTGCAAAGTTGAGAGTGTATAATCAACAGACTGTGATATAAAGAGAGGGAACCCCCATCCAGGGACTATGTGACTGAGCAAACCATAGCTTACCAGTGTGAACGCACCAACTATCTCCTCACAAGAACAAAGGAACCACATGGGAGCAGAATAAGATAAGGACACCCACTCCCTCCTGACCAAGGCTTCCTCAGCCCCTCTTGCATTCCGAGAATACCCTACCTCCTAGCCCACTAACCCCTAGCCATACAGGGGAAGGAATTTGCTTTTACAGCCCCTTATTGATCCCCAGGCTGTACTTGGACTCTAACCCCCTCCCCACGAACAAACGTTTCCCCGCCTGTTGATGTACTGTATAAAGTCACATCTGCACCTTCCAGGGGCGGGCTGAAGTATAGTCTTCCGACCCCCTCCATTGGGAGAGCTTCTCAATAAATTTCCAGCCTGCAATCATCAGTCTCCGCATCCTGATGAGCGCTGCTTTTCTCCAACAATTTCTATTCCATCTGTGCCGCTTACCAATCCATCACAGGTGAGGATGTTGATAACGCTGATGTTACAGCATACCAGGAATCATCACCACTCCACTTAACACCAGCAATGGAGTATTTTTTTTGCCATTTGACCTGATGAGCAGTTCCAGAATCCCAACCCAGAGATCCGTTTTGTAGGGCTACTTCCAGTACCAAAGGTACTTAGTTTGGGATCCTCTGAAAACAGAACCTGAGAAAAGGACTTGAACACAGGTCATTTATATAGGAGGTTGTCTGATAAAGCCAAAGCAAAGGAGCAATGAAAGTGAGATAGAGAAGGAGCAAAAGCCAATATAGGGGTACATTATCAAAGTCCCTAAGTGACTAATACATTTATGTAATATTCTAAATACTTTGTTGTCGTTTCAACAGCATTCACAGCATCTTCACCATGAGTAGATTCCACCTCAAGAAACCACTTTCTTTGCTCATCCATAAGAAGCAGCTCCTCATCCATTAAAGTTTTATCATGAGATTGCAGTGATTCAATCACACCTTCAGGCTCCACTTCCAATTCTAGTTTTCTTGCTGTTTCCACCATATCTGCAGTCACTTCCTCCACTGAAGTCTTAAACCCCTCAAAGTCATCCATGAGGGTTGGAATCACCTTCTCCCAAACTCCTGTTAATGATGATATTTTGTTCTCCTTCCATGAATTACAAATGTTCATGGCATCTAGAATGGTAAATCTTTTCCAGAAGGTTTTCAATTTACTTTGCCCAGATCCACCTGAGGAGTCACTATCTATTGCAGCTGTAGCCTTAAGTTTGCTGTCTTATATGAGCATAGTTTGTGGAGACCCAAAACAATTACAATAGTAATATCAAAGCTTACTGATCACAGATCACCATAATATATAATAATGAAAAATTTGAAATATGGCACAGAGACACGAAATGAGGACATGCTGTTGGAAAACTGGTGCCAATAGACTTGTTGATGTAGGGTTGCCACAAACCTTCAATTTGTAAAACTGCAATATCTATGAAGTGCAATAAATCAAAGTTCAATAAAACAAAATATGCCTGTATAAAAGCTAACGCTAACAAGCTCTTAGAGGAAGACATAGGAAAATATCTGCAGGATCTTATATTAAGCAATGGATTCTTAGACACTACACCAAAAACATGAGCAACTAAAGAAAGAGATAAACTGGACTTCATCAAAATTAAACATATTGGGAAGCGGCTGTGGCTCAATCAGTGGGGCTCCCGTTTACCATATGGGAGGCCCCGGGTTCGGTTCCAGGGGCCTCCTGGTGAAGGCAGGCCCGCCCGCACGGCGTGGTTGGCTGACCCAGCGAGCACAAGCAGCAAGGGGGGGATAAATGAATAAATAAATAAAATCTTTAAAAAAAATAAATAAATAAATAAAATAAACATATTGGCACATCTAAGGACATTATCAAGACAGTGAAAAGGCAACCAACAGAATGGGAGAAAATATTTGGACATCATATGTCTGATGAGGGTTTTTTTTTTTTAACTGCTAACAGAATTTTATTAATTCCAATATATATAATTTCCAACATATACCATTCAAAGACACTTGCTTAAGAGTTTCCAGTTCTCTTTTAAACTAGCTTTTGCAGTCAATTACTTAGAGAACACAACACAAAGTTCCTCATGGCCTTTTTTTCCCCTTCTTTTTTTTTTTTTTTTTACTTATCCCTCCAAAATTCCCTGTGTGGCAACATGCATTTCTGGATGGTTCTAGCTGCTTAAAAGCTTGGTTTTCCAAACAGCAACAGAGTTTAATTCTCACTTTCTTCAACCCCAGCATCTGGTGGCTCCCTTGAATCCTCTACTTTCTTTTTCTTCTTTGCCTTTCGCTCTAGGTGAAATGGCGTGATCTCTTCACTTTTCTCTGTGATATGTTTCAGCGGTGAATTACTCCTCCTGGCTAAGAGCTTCACATCTCCAGTGTTAATTGTGCTTCTTTTTGCATGTCTTGCAAACATTTCAAGGTCTTTGGCAAAAATTTCACTGTGTCGAAATCACCTCCGAAATGGCTGCAATGGTCTGTTTGCTGAACTGCAGCTCTTTGCCTGCTGCAGCTTCCTCGCAACGACGACCACCAGTGCCGCGAGCTGCCGCCCTCCGCCCCGGGGGTCAGGGAACCGCCCGGCGCCTCCGCCCCTCCGGCCTCCGCCCCGCGGGCCGCGCAGGCGCACGAGCGCACAGGTGGCGGCCCCCAGGCACAGCCGGCTGTTCCCGCCCAGGCGCCCGGCGACCGGCGGCGCGGGAGGACAGCGCGCAAAGCTCCCACGATGAGGGCTTAATGTCCAGAATATATAAAGAACTCCTACAACTCAACAACAGAAGGATAAACAACCCAATTTAAAAATGGGCAAAGACTTGAATAGATATTTCTCCAAAGAAGATATTCAAATGGCCAGTAAGTTTATGAAAAGACGCTCAATATCATTAACCACTGGGAAATGCAAATCAAAACCACAATGAGATACCACCGTGCACCCACTAGGATGGCAATTAATTTAATTTTATTTTTTTAAAAGATTTTATTTATTTATTCATTTATCCCCCCCTTGCTTGTGCTCACTGAGTCAGCTAACCACGCCATGCGGGTGGGCCTGCCTTCACCAGGAGGCCCCGGGAACCGAACCCGGGGCCCACTACATGGTAAACGGGAGCCCCACTGATTGAGCCACAGCCGCTTCCCATTAATTTTATTTTATTTTATTTATTTATTTATTTTTACCGGGAGGTCGCGGGGATTGAACCCGGGTCCCTCCATATGGGAGACGGATGCCCAACCAGTTGAGCCACATCCGACCCCGTCATTAATTTTAAAAAAAGGAAAATGAGTGCTGATAAGGTCGCAGAGAAATGGAAACCATTGTACATTGATGGTGGGGATGCAAAATGGTACTGACACTGTGGAAAGCAGTTTGGTGTTCCTCAAAAAGTTAAACACAGAACTACAATATTACCCAGCAATCCCACTTCTGGGTATGTACCCCAAAGAATTGAAAGCAAGGACTTGGACAGATATTTGTTCGCCAATAGTAGGAGCAGAGGGAAGCGGCTGTGGCTCAATCAGTGGGGCTCCCGTTTACCATATGGGAGGCCCCGGGTTCGGTTCCCCGGGCCTCCTGGTGAGGGCAAGCCCGCCCACACGGCGTGGTTGGCTGACCCAGTGAGCGCGGGCAGCAGGTGTGTGTGTGTGTGTGTGTGTGTGTGGATGAATAGATAAATAAAATCTTTAAAAAAAAAAAAATAGTAGTAGCAGAGTTTTTCACAATAGCTAAAAGGTGGAAGCAACCCAAATGTCTATCAACAGATGAATGAATGAACAAAATATGGTACAGCCATGCAATGGAATATTACTCAGACTTAGAAAGTAATGAAGTCCTGATTCATGCCATTACATGGATGAACCTGAAGACATCATGTTGAGTGAAACAAGTCAGACCCAAAGGGACAGATATTGTGCGATTCTATTTACATGAAATTGCTAGAACATGCAAACACATGGAGACAGAAAGTAGAGTACAAGCGATAGGGGTTGGGGGATGAGGAGTTTATGCATACTTGCTGTAGGGTTTATGTTTGGGGTGATTGGACAATTCTGGTAACAGATGGTGGTAACGGTAACACCACATTATGTGATTAATCCCACTGAATGGTATGCTTGGAAGTGGTTAAGATGGGAAAATTTATGTTGTATATATATTTCCACAATTTAAAAAAAGAGCAACTAAAGAGCCAATGAAAATTAAATGCAATACATGATCCTGGCCTGCATCTAATAATGGAGGAGGAAAGGCCCCAAAGGGCATTATTGGGACATTTGAAAAAAACCTGAAAGCTTTATATGAATGTTAAAGTTCTTGAACTTGATAACTTTAGGTGGTCACATCAGTGAATACCCTTGTTCTTAAGAAATGTACCTAGGGAAGTGGATGTGACTCAAATGATTGGACTCCTGTCTACCATGTGGGAGGTCGAGGGTTCAATTCCTGGGGTTTCCTGGTGAAAAGCAAGCTGGTCTGAGTGGAGAGCTGGCCCACGTGGAGTGCTGGCCCGTGCAGAGAGCTGGTGCAGCAAGATGATACAACAAAAGGAGACACAGAAGAGAGACAATGAGAGATGTAGCAAATCAGGGTGATGCAAGAGATTGAGCAGCCATCTCCACTCCGGAAGGTTCCAGGATAGGTTCTCGGTGCCGCCTAAAGAGAAGACAAGAAGACACAGAAGAACACAGAGAGAGCCAACAGCAAGTACAAAAACAAGGGTGGGAGAGAAATAAATAAATAAATAAATCTTAAAAAAAAAGAAAGAAAGAAAGAAATGTACCTGGAAGTATTATGTGTTCAAGGAGCATGACATATACACATACTCTCAAATATATAGAAAAGATAGATAGATAGAAATCTAGACAGATAGATAGATAAATGAATTGATAGATGGATAGATAGTATGAGACAGCATATATGACAAATTGTTAGAATGGTGGATATGGGTATCTGTTTACAGAAACCAAGGTGGGACTGGATTTAAATTGCCATAGTTCACCATCACCGCCATCTTGATTACCAAAACTTCCATCATCCCAAACTGAAACATTGTACCCATTAAGCATTAACTCCCTATTCTCCACCCTTGGTTATGGTTTTTTTTTGTTTTTTGTTTTTTTACGAGGCACCCAGGATTGAACCCAGGACCTAGTACATGGGAAGCAGGTGCTCAACCACTGAGTTATACCAGCTCTCTGCAAGTCAACTTTTAGGAAGACACCAAAGAGAAATGAAAAAATAAATAAAAACAAAAAACATTCATTAAAACTTGAAAATGAATGTTTATGGTACCTTTATGTTGTAGTTAAAAAATTGAAAATTGCCTAGGTATCTATCAAATAAACTATAGTATATTCGTACAACGGAATACTACTCAGTAATAAAACAGAACACTGATAGATGCAACTAAATGGGTTAATCTTAAAAGCATTATGTTAAGTCAAAGAAGCTAAGGATTAAAGAACATAGGGAAGCAGATGTGGCTTAAGCGATTGAGCTTCCACCTACCACATGGGAGGTCCTGAGTTCAGCTCCCAGCGCCTCCTGGAGAAGGTGAGCTGTTGCGGTGGGCAGGTGCAGTGAGCTGATGCAATAAGATGATGCACCAAAAGAGACACAAAGAGGAAAGACAATGAGAGACACAAGAAAGCAGGGAGCTGAGGTGGCTCCGGTGATTGAGCACCTATCTTCCACATTGGAGGTCCCAGGTTCAGTTCCTGGTGCCTCCTGAAGTAAAAGACGAGCAGACACAGAGAGCACACAGCAAATGGACACAGAGAGCAGACAGCGACCACAAACAATGGGGACGGAAAATAAATAAATCTTAAAAAAAAAAGAGCATAGACTCATAGACTAGGGGAGCAGATGGGGGTCAGTGGTTTAGCACCTGCCTCCCATGTTTGAGGTCCCAGGTTCAATCCTCAGAGCCTCCTAAAAAAAAAAAAAAAAAAAAAAAGAGCAAAGCCTGTATGATTCCATTTGTACGAAAATCAAGAACATCACCAAAAGAATTGGTGCTGACAGATACAGAAAGTGGTTTCCTCAAGTGGGAGAGAGAATTGACTAGAAAATGGCATAAGGTAAAGACTTGAATAGACATTTCTCCGAAGAAGAAATACAAATGGCAAAAAAACACATGAAGAAATGCTCAACATCACTCATGATTAGGGAAATGCAAATCAAAACTACAATGAGATATCATTTCACACCTATCAGAATGGCCACTATTAAAAAGACAGAGAACTACAAGTGTTGGAGAGGATGTGGAGAGATAGGAACACTTCTTCACTGTTGGTGGGAATGCAGGATGGTACAGCCACTGTGGAGGACTGTCTGGCAGTTCCTAAAGAAGTTGAATATAGACTTGCCACGTGACCCTGCAATACCACTACTGGGTATATACCCAGGAGAACTGAGAGCAGTGACACGAACAGACATCTGCACACCGATGTTCATAGCCACATTATTCACCATTGCCAAAAGCTGGAAACAACCCAGGTGTCCATCAACAGATGAATGGATAAACAAACTGGGGTCTATTCACACGATGGAATATTATGCAGCTGTAAGAAGAAATGAAGTCGTAAAGCATATGGCAACATGGATGAACCTGGAGGACATTATGTTGAGTGAAGCAAGCCAGACACAAAAGGACAAATACTGTATGAATGCATTATCATGAATCAAATATATTGTGTAAAATGTTGTTTGATTCAAAAAAAAAAAAAAGTTTACATGTATCCATTACATTTAATTGAGAAATGTATATATTTATTCATCTGTGTTTACTTTTTAGTTTTTTTTTTTTTTACCGGGAGGTACCGGGGATCGAACCCCGGTCTCTCCATATGGTAGACGGACACCGAACCTCTTGAGCCACATCCGTTTCCCGACTTTTTAGTTTTTAATTGTTTATGTTTTCAATTATTAAATGTACAAAATAAAGTTAAAAAAAGAAAAAACAAAAAAAAAGAAAAAAAAAGAAAATGGCGTAAGTGACCCTGGGGCTGGATGCGTGAAGTGCTCCATTACAGTCCTCTTCTTGCTCTTCTATTTCTCCGTGGACACTCACTTTGCTTCTCCTGACTGTTGCAGGATAGCAGTAGGGAGTGAAGATGGGAGTGGGCACACTGAGATGGAAGAAGAAGAAATAAAGGACTAAGAGGTCTTTATTTGCCATTATAAATGTCAAATATTTGACAAATTATAATCTGTCATTGGTAAGTATGGCAGAAATACAAAGTTGAGTATCTCACGCAGTGCTTTGGTAGATTCTATTCCCCTGAGCTGCAACTCCCTTGATGAGAGAAGTTTGTCCATGGAAATAAGGGTAACATGAGTCTATCTGGTTCTTTATACGCCCAGTTCCAAATCATGCATTTTATAAAGAAAAGAAAGACCTTCCTTGTTTAGTGTCATCACCATGATTTTCCTGTGAATTTGCAGAATTCTAATGGGTCAAGTTTGATTGGCTTCTCTTTTAGTATCCTAGAAAATACTATGAAATGGGTTGGATTAAACAATGGGAATTTATTTGCTCATGGTTTTGAGGCCTGGAAAATGTCCAAATCAAGGCATCATCAATATGATGCTTTCTCCCTGAACACTGGCAATCCTGGGCTCTTCTATCACATGGCAGCATCTTCTGGTTTCTCCCAGGCTTCGTGGATTTCAGCTTCTTGCTTCTGTGGTTCTCTCTCTCTCTCTCTCTCTCTCAATTCCATTTATAAAGGACTCCAGT
The DNA here is from genome assembly GCA_026826555.1 of Tolypeutes matacus. Lineage (NCBI taxonomy): Eukaryota > Metazoa > Chordata > Mammalia > Cingulata > Chlamyphoridae > Tolypeutes > Tolypeutes matacus. The sequence goes on along the minus strand of JAKSZT010054289.1, from coordinate 672,048 downwards.
AATGGCATTAAGACACATCCTCACTGATGGGGGACACAACTTAACTGATGTAGCTACTTACAATGTGCTCCTTACAGTCGGCCCACACCCACAAGAATGGATTAACTGCAAGGACATGTTTTTATAGGGTGCATACACCTTCAAACCACAACTTAAGTGAGTCTAGAGGGCAGTTATAGGGGAAATTATCCTTTTGGATGTTAATTTTAATCTGAGACCAGACAATTTTAGTCTATGGCATGTCTTGCTAATAATATGTTTTAATGTGTGTTTTTTTTTTTTTTTTTTTTTTTACCGGGAGGTACTGGGGATCGAACCCCGGTCTCTCCATATGGTAGGTGGACGCTGAACCTCTTGGGCCACATCCGTTTCCCGCTAATATGATTTGAGTCTAAGATTCTGAATGGTAGCTCCGAACATGTTACCAAAGCACAAGCTATAAGCCCAATATAGCATAGTCTTGGCATGGAGGAGTCCACTACATGGACGATAGCAAAGAGCAGAATAATTCCTGTCACCAGGAAAAACAGCCCCGATAATGTCAACCCACTTCATGATTTGCAGGTGTCAGGGTCGCCAACAAAAGCATGACTCACACAGGCACTGGATGAACCATGCTTTACTCACATAGAAAAGAAACAGTGAATGATCAGCTTCAAAAGTGGGCATCAGTTCCCCATGGCCAGTGGATCTCACTCTGCAGCTTATGCAGGGAGGTCGTCTGCACACACCCCTCTCCTGTGTGCTACCGGCAAGGGACCTGACTCCATCCGCACCAGGAACAGATACCACAGTGGGGGCAGGCCAGGTGCCGTGGAACGCGCAGGCTCACCTAAGCAATTCCTGTGACTGTTTATACTGCTCAGGGCGAAAGAGAAAGGACAAGCCTGACCGATGCTATCTGCTATGGGAGGAGGGCTACGTCAGGACACCTCGCTCACGTCCCGTTCAAGAAGCCAGGCTGACACATCTGGTCCCAAGCACAAGGTTTGTTCATGGGTCAAGGGGAAAGGTGGCAGGCCACACTTGAACTGTCCCCATCCACAAAGTCACGTTCAAAGAAAGCTTATACAGACTCTAAAAGAATACCAAGTTTCATTCATAATTCTCAAGGCACACCAAAGCATATTCACTTTGTAACTGCAGCAATCCTTCAGGAATCCTTTCATATCCTCATTTCTCCCAGATGCTTCGGTGCCTTGAACACTTCAGAGCTTCCACGGCTTCCTCAGCACTGCTTTAGCACAGCCTTTCTCTCCCTCTCTGCCATTTCCCTCCTCAGCATCTTAGTAAATGAATTTCATTTCTATAAATTCTAAGTTTTCTATCTTCTTGACCCGTTATCTACATTCTCCAAAACGAAGAGAGCCTGGGTTTGACCAAGCAAAGCATAACTCATAACACTTCCCCTGACTGTGGCTCAATTTCTCTCTAATTTATATCACAACCAATTTCTGGGTATCAAGACTAGAAAAGGCAAATCTCTCTTTTTGATAGAAGCAGAGTCTAGAGAAGAGATGTAAAATGCCTAAGACTCCCCACATACAAAAACATTAAAAATCTTGGCAGAAAATGGTTGTGCCCTCGTCATTGTCATTGGGATAGACATAGACATGGGGTAGGCTGGCAGAACAGCTTCTAATTAGCCAGAGCAATCTTGCTGTGTTCTTTCCTAGAATTATTGCTGCAGCCTTATATCAGGATTGGGATAAGTAAGGCTGGTGAATCGGCAAATGAATCCCTGTTGTTCTGGCAATAAAGATGCTAGAGTTTCCAGAAAATACAAGTAATGTGCATGAATCATTTTGCGATTGTAACCCTGTGCCTAGGCAAGACTAAACACATAATCAGCACATAATCAATTTGTACTTGTTGTAAGGATGAATGTTAAGAAAACACTTTCTTATTTCCCATGTGCCTATAGTATTGGAGATTGATGATGCCAGGGCCTGGCTTAAATTGCCCAATGGTTTTCTATTACCCTCAGGAGAATGCCATATATGGAGGCAGCAAAGAGTGGTAAAAAGAGTGCATGTATTGGAGCCAAAGTGATCTGGGTTTGAATGCAGCTCCCCCACTTCTTTTTGTGCAACCCTGGATGAGTCACTTTGTTTTTTAATTTTTTTAAATTTTACCGGGAGGTCCCGGGGATCGAGCCCAGGTCCCTCCATATGGCAGACGGACGCCCAGCCATTTGAGCCACATCCGCCCCCCTGGATGAGTCACTTTGAAATCATAAAAGAGAAGGAAGTAATACATGCAAATGCCACATTGGACTTTTAACATAGTTAAATGTTCTTTCCACTTACTAGCTTACTAGCCATTAACACAATGACAATATAAAGAGAAATACAGAGAACATTGGCTGAAGAGGAAGCCTAAGTGAATGGGTCTCTGGACATAATAAGTACTATAATGGTAGTACATATTTTTAATAGTAGAATAGCTAATTTTATAAGAACCCCCTATCATGTGCCAGGCATTATCTCATTTGATTTCTGACACAAACTTGCTATAGTTTTTTTTCTCCCCAACTCCTCATTGTTTGCACTTGCTGTGTCTTTGAGTTTTCCTTGTTTCTTTAGGAGGCACCGGGAACTGAACCATGTACCTCCCATGTGGTAGGCAGGAGCTCAATTGCTTGAACCACATCCGCTTTCCTCTGTAGTTTTTTTTTTTTTTTTTTTTTAATTTTTTTTTTTTAATTTTATTTTTATTTATTCATTCATCCTCCCCCCGCTGCTTGTGCTCGCCGGGCCAGCCAACCACGCCGTGCGGGCGGGCCCGCCCCCACCAGGAGGCCCCGGGAACCGAACCCGGGGTCCCGCACATGGTAAACGGGAGCCCCACTGATTGAGCCACAGCCGCCTCCCCTCTGTAGTTTTTTTTTTTTATTATTATTGTTTGTTTTGTTTATTTTTTTGAGGTACTGGGGGCTGAACCTGGGACCTCATATGTGGGAAGCTGGTGCTCAACCACTGAGCCACATCGGCTTCCCTGAGTTGGTTTTATCATTTGTTTTGCTTGTTGTTTTGTTTTTGTTTTCAGGAGGCACCGGGAACCAAACCCAGGACCTCCCATGTAGGAGGCAGGCGCTCAGCTGCTTGAGCCACATCCGCTCTTCTGTAGTTATTTTTTAAATGAAGCTCTACCATTTACTAGCTATGTGAATTTTGCAAGTAACTTAAAATTCCACATGCTAAGGGGCAGATGTGGCTCGAATGGTTAGGCGTCCATCTCCCACATGGAGGGACCTGGGTTCAATCCCTGGGATCTCCCGGTAAAACAAAGAAAAAAATATAGGAGCGCGGGTGCACTGTCAGGCCCTGCGAGTGGGCGAGCTGCCAGGCCCTGTGTGCAGGCATGCCAGGCCCCAGCAAGGCACACAGCAAGATGACGACGTAACAGGAGAGTGACACAAAGGAGAGCCAAGATGAGATGCATCGAAAAACCAGGAACTGAGGTGGTACAGGTGGCAGAACGCCTCTCTCCCACATCGGAGGTTCCTAGCATCGAATCCCGGTGAAGACAGGTGGAGAAGGATGAGAAGAGAGGGCAGGAAACAGACACAGAGAATCACCCAGTGAATGGACACAAAACAGCAAAAATGAGGGGTGGGGAGGTAAAATGGATAGGGAAAAAAGGTAAAATAAATAAATCTTAAAAAAAAAATTCCACACCCTAGTTTTCTTAACTATAGGGTAGTGGAAAATATTACTCTCCTATAGAGCTGTTTGGGGTATGGACTATTTAATGCATTAAAGGGCTTAGCACATTGGCTACCTGTAGCAGTTTGGCATTATTTATGAATTCCAAAAATAGATATTGGATTATGTTTGTAAACTGGTCTATTCCTCTGGGCGTGATTAAATTATGATTAGGGCTTTGACTGGGCCACATCAGTAGGGCATTGAGTCCCCACCCCTTGGTGGGTGGGGACTCAGATAAAAGACATGGCAAAGGACAGAGTGGGAGTTTTTAATGCTGGAGCCCCGGGAAGTAGGCACACAGAGGAGCTTGGTTGTGAGGAAGGAGAGAAGGCCCTGGGAAAAGAGACGGGCCGTTTGCCTGAGAGTCTACGGCTGACCTTGTGGAGAGACGCAAGCCTGACCCCAGAGAGAGGCAGGCCCCGGGAAGAGGAACTCAGGAAGCCTGAACCCTGGCAGACGTCGGCAGCCGTCTCGCTCCAACACATGGCCATAGACTTTGGTGAGGGAAGTGACTTACACTTCATGTCCTGGTGACTGTGAGCTTCTACTCCAAATAAACACCCTTTATAAAAACCAACCAGTTTCTGGTACTTTGCATCAGCACCCCTTTGGCTAACTAATACACTACCTAATACTAAGCTGTCTATAAATGGAGACAAGTTCCTAAAATCAGCAATTACTACTACAATTACTACCATTCACTTGGAGCTGCAGATTTTCTCATTTCCAACAATCCCTGATTTTTCTGAACATTAAAAAATATTTTTATTGTGGCAATTTACATAATACAGGATCCATTTAAAGTATAAAGTTTGATGGGCTTGACAAATGAATAGTTATAGAACCACGACCACAATCAAGATACAGAACATTCCCACCACCCTCAATCGGTCCCTTGTGGTCCTCTTTGCAGTCAGTTACTCCCTTAGCCCTGGGCAAATACTGAACTTCTGTCTTTATAGATTAGCACTTTCTGGAATTTTATCAATGGAATCAACTAGTATGTACTCTTTTGCATTGACCTAGAACGTTTTTGATCAATGCTATTGAGTATATCAGTAGTTTGTTACTTTTCAGTGCTGAGTAATATTCCATTGCACGAATATACCACAATTTGTTTACCATACATATATTGTGAACTTTATACACCGGTTGTATTTATACTTGTGTCAATTCTAGTTTGGGGCTGCTTTGGATAATGCTGCTATAAACATTCATGTACATGGTTTTATGTGGACATGTTTTCAATACTCTTGGGTGTATACCAAGGAGTGGAACTGCTGAGTCATGCGGTAAGTCTGTTGTTTCATTGTGGTTTTGATTTGCAATTCCCTAATGACTAGTAATATTGAACTTACTTTCATGTGCTTATTGGCCATTCATGTCTTCTTTTATGAAGCATCTATCAAAATCTTTTGGGCATTTTTATTGGTTTGTCTTACTATTGAGTTGTAAAGGTTATTTATATATTCTGGATAAAAATCCTTTGTCAGATGCATGTACTGTGGATATTTACTCCTAGTTTTGAGCTTATCTTATGTTCTTAATGGTGTCTTTTAAGGTGGTGAAGGTTTAAATTTTTATATAGACCAACTTATTATTTTTTTAATAAAGTTATACTCTTTATCATGGTTAGCATCCTGGACCATTCGTCAGGGTAGAAGTTTGATTATGTTACTCTCTTTAAAATCCAATGCCATATTGAACAGGAGGATTGGAAAGGCTAAGGCTCCATTTCTCAGAAGAAAGGTTTAGGGCTTAGTCAAGAGTTTTTACTATGCCATTTGTTTAAATGAGTGCATTTATTTTGAGGGGGGTACCTTACTAAAAGTTAGTAAAGGGACCTAGCATTGTGCGTCCAAGGTTGTGTTCCTTTTCCCTTCAAAAAGCCTTTTCTCCTCAACATGTCCCAGCACCTCTGATTTCAGAGTGACAAAATTGTGTGTAAAGCACAGGATGCTGGGAGAATGTGGTTGATGGCCAGTCTTCAGGTCATGCTAAGCTCCCAGTCAGAAATAGGTTTTTTCCATTTCTTAAATAGCAAGTTTAAGTTTCAGCTGATAATTAGACCTGTATATGAATTTTTCCTGGAATTGAAATAGTCTCTGCTTTGCAGACTTTAAAAGGGCCTCGTTTTCCTTTCTTCCCCATACATACAATGCCTACCTCCTTGTTTGACTGGGCTGGAAGCTGCTAGTTTTCACTGTGTCAGGGAAAATGATGAGCAGAGACCCAAGGGGAGGAAGCCTTGCTTCCACGGTGTCCATCTTCCTGGGTTGGGAAAAGGCATGGAGCAGGGCATCCACTGACATGACACCAGATGCCTCTGAGATTCTCCGCCACCTCTCCAGTGTCCCTCTCACAGTGACGTCTTTTCATACTGTCCTGAGGGACAGGGAAAGAGCAACCTCCTGCAGCTACTCTCAGGATTGTTGGTTTTTGCCAGGTTGGAAAAGGGGGTTTCAGGGAGGAATTGGTGGGAGGGATGTGTCTGTGTCCCTGTTCAAGATGGCGTGAGGAGCCCTGGTGATTTTTTTTAATATAAAATTTTATTGAGGTATATCATACACATAGGCATATACATAAACAGTAAGTGTATAGTAAAAGTTGTGAATTTACAAAACAAGTAGGCATATCATCATACAGGGCTCCCCTACATCATCCCATCACCAACACCTTGCATTGTTGTGAAACATTTGATCCAAATTATGAACTAATTATAGACCATATATTACATTTGGTGTAACCCATTGGATTATTAACACCCTGTATTTGTATTATATATTTGCTATAGATCATGGGAGAACATTCTCATATTTGATCTATTAACCACAGTCCGTCATCCACCACTGGATTCCCTGTTATACAGTCCCTTGCTTTGTACAACCTATCGAAGTGCAAACTCAGTGGCTCTTATTTTCATCACAGTTATGCTGTCATCACCTCGGTCAATTTTAGAAAATTTTCATTACTCCAAAAGTAAAAATCCCGTATTCCCTTATATCCCCTATTGCTGTCCCTTAGAATTGATATAATAGCTTCTTTGCCATTGCTGAAAAATATTACAATATTACTGTTAACTATCGTCCATAAATTATATTAATTGTAATTTTCCAAAGTATCACCATATTCTTAACACTTTGTAAAAGAACATTTTTATATTTATACTATTAACCACAATCTTCACCCACCACTGAAATCACTGATATACATTTGCTAGATTATTCTCAAGCTTCCTTTCAATTGATATTTATATCCACAGACTACCCTTTTCAGCCACAATCACATTTATGAATCAGCAGTGTCAGTTATACTCACTATAATGTATTACCATCAACTCTATTCATTTCCACACTTTTACAATAAATCTTATTAAAATTTTTACATACATTAAGCTTTAGCTCTCTCTCCCCCCACATTCTATCTCCTAGTAATCTGTACTCTAGAGTTTACCTCCATGAGCTTACTCATATTTAAATCATATTAGTGAGACTATACGATACTTGACCTTTTGTGTCTGGCTTGTTTAATGGAACATAATGTCCTCAATGTTCATCTATGTTGTTATATACATCCTGATTTTATTTCTTCTTACAGCTGAAAAGTATTCCATCGTATGTATATACCACGTTTTGCTTATCCATTCATCAGATGATGGACACTTGGGCTGTTTCCATATTTTAGCAATTGTGAATAATGCTACTATGAACATGGTGTGCAAATGTCAGTTCGCGTTCTTGCTTTCAGTTCTTCTGAATATATTCCTAGTAACAAGATTCCTGGATCATACAGCAGTTTTATATTCAGCTTCTTGAGGTACGGACAAAATGTTTTCCACAGAGGCTTCACCATTCTACAGTCCCACCAAGAGTGAGGGAGTGTTCCAAATCTATACATCCTCTCCAGCACTTGTAGTTTTTAGTGTTTCTTTAGTAATGGCCATTCTACAAGGCATGAAATGGTATCCCTTCGCAGTTTTGATCTGAATTTCCCTAATAGCTAGTGGTATTGAACATTTTTCCATGTGCTTTTTGGCTATTTGTATTTCCTCTTTGGAAAAATGTCTGTTCTTTTGTCCATCTTTTAAAAACTGGGTTGCTTATCTTTTTATTGTTGAGTTGTATGATCTCTTTATATTACGTGGATATCAAACCCTTATCAGATATATGGTTTCCAAATATTTCTCCCATTGAATAGGCTGACTTTTAGCTTTCTTGACAAAGTCTTTTGAAGAACAGAAGTGTTTATTTTTGAGGAGGCCTCATTTATCTAATTTTTTTCTTGCTTGCTCATGCTTTGGGCCTAAGATTTAAGAAACTATCACCTACCTCAAGATCTTGAAGATGTTTCCCTACATTTTCTTCTAGGAGTTTTATGGCTCTAGCTTTTCTACTTATATTGAGTTAATTTTTGTATAAGGTGTGAGATGCTGGTTCCCTTTCTTTCTTTTGGATATGGATATCGAGTTCTCTCAGCACCATTTGTTAAACAGACTGTCCTGACCCAGCTGGGTGGGGTTGGTAGCCTTGTCAAAAATCACTTGACCTTAGATAGGAGGTTCTATTTCTGAGTTCTCGATTTGGTTCCATTGGTCAATACATCTATCTTTATGGCAGTACCATGTTTTTTTTTTTTTTACCACTGTTGCTAAATAATATGCTTTCAAGTCAGGAAGTGAGAGCCCTCCAACTTTGTTCTTCCCTTCTTAAGACATTTTTGGCTATTTGGGGCTCCTCAACCTTCCAAATAAATTTGATAATTGGCGTTTCCATTTCTGCAAAAAAAGCCTGTTGGGATTTTTATTGGGATTGTTTTGAATCTGTCAATCAGTTGGGGTAGAATTGACATCTTAACGATAGTCTTCCAATTCATGAACACAGAATGTCCTTTCATATATTTAGGTCTTCTTTGGTTTCTTTTAGCAAAGTTTTATACTTTCCTGAATATAGGTCCTTTATGTCCTTGGGTTAAGTTTATTTCTAAATATTTGACTCTCTTAGTCACTATTATAAATGGAATTTTTTTCTGGCTGCCTCCTCAGATTGCTCTTTACTAAAACTCACCTATTAGTTCTAGTAGCTTCTTATGGGTTTTCGGGATTTTCTAGATACAGGGTCACATCAGCAAATAGTGAAAAGTTTTACTTCTTCCTTCTCCATTTGGACACATTTTTTTTTCTTGTCTAACTGCTCTAGCTAGAACCTCTAGCACAATATTGAATAACAGTGGTGACAGTGGGTGTCCTTGACTTGTTCTCAATCTCAGCAGGAAAGCTTTCAGTTGCGTACAATGCTAGTTGTGGGTTTTTCATATATGCAATTTACCATGTTAAGAAAGCTTCCTTCAATTCCTATCTTTTAGAGTGTTTTATCAAGAAAAAGGTGGTTGTATTTTGTCAAATGCCTTTTCTGCAGCTCAGTGATTTTTTTTTTTTCCCTTAGTCAAAACGGTTCTAGTACACAGAGGTAAAAATCCGTTTTTATATATTGCTCTTGTATTCTGTAACCTTGCTAAATCCCACTATTAGTTTTAGTAGGTTTTTTTTTGCAGATTTGAATTTTTGAAGAGAACATTTTTGAAGAGAATTTTTAAGAGATTGTTTTCCCTGATTCTAAGTTATATTCTTTGAGAAACTGACAAAAATAGAGAAGTATAAAAAAATAGTAAATTCCAATTCTTTCAATATGTAGGCTAACCACTATTAGTCTTTTGACAAGTTTTTATCAATTCATTTCATTTTTTACAATGTTTTTTCACTTATTTGAGTTTACTCCACATTGACAATTATTTATCATGTTTTTTCATAACACATGACAGCATCACTGTTTTCCCTATGTTACCAAGTGGTCTGTGTACATATTCTTAATGTCTGCATAATATTCCATTACATGGATGTCAATAACCAGTATGCCATTATACATTTTTTTTCTTTTGCAAACTTTGCACTAAGTAATGTTTAAATTATCCAGACATCTCTCTGTCCACATTACAGGTTACATTCTTAGTGTATTAATAACAATACACATACAGCACTTTTTAAAGTCTTCATTCTTATTATCTTACTTAATTCATACAACAAACCTACACGGTAGACTAGCGGTATTCCCATTATACAGCTGAAACTGAGCCACAGGCCATCAGAAATTCTGAGTGCAGATAAGGGCAGGGCTGGGGCAGTGCTCTTCAGGAGACTGTATATGCTCTGAATCAGCATCCAATCTATGGCGCTATTTCTCCCACAGCCAGGATTCATGGGTCCAGGAATCAAGGGGTGGAGATGGGAGTAGCTCCACTCACTATTTCTGATAGAGAGCCACTAGAAAACTTTTGCTTCCTGTCACTGGAAGTTAAGAGTGCTACATGGCCATTTTATGCTCCCCATGCCTCTGAATCAAAAAAGAAGGGAATTACCATACTGGCTGGAATGATTGATCCAGACTACCAAAGGGAAATTCGACTGCTACATACAATGGAGGCAAAGAGGAATATGTCTGGAATACAGGAGATCCCTTAGGGAGTTTCTTAGTACTAACATGCTTTGTGAGGAAAAATCGATGAAGAACTACAACCCAAACCAGGCAGGGCAACTAATGGCTCAGACCCTTCAGGGGTGAAAGTTTAGGTCATCCCACCAGGCCAAGAACCACAACCAGCTGAGGTGCCTGCTGATGGTAAAGGGAATATGGAATGCACAGTAGAGAGTTATAAATACCAGCTTTGACCACGTGACCAGTTGCATAAATAAGAATGACTTATGAGAATTTTTTTGCTGTGAATGTTTGCATGTGTCTGAAATCTTTTTCTTCCCTTACTTCCTTATTAAAATTAGCTTTACATCACAATATTTAAGTTGCAGTATATCAGGGATGAATGAATATCACCCAAGTACTTCTGTCCTCTTCTGGAGGAAAGGCTATTGCATTTTCAATTTTACACATGACAGTTGTATTATGTTGGCAGAAGTATGGCCATGCTATTGTCTATACTTGGAGAATAAGTATTGAGATGTGTATGGATGCCAAGTTCACAAGGGTTGGACTGTGATAGTTAATTTCATGTCAACTTGGCTAGGTTATGGTGTCCAGTTGTTTGGTGCCTGCTTGTCATACCGTGAGGGTATTGTGTAGATGGGATTTGCATCTAAAATCAGTTGATTTTGCAGCATCTACAATCAATGGAAATTGCCCTCAGCAATATGGGTAGTACCCTCACCCAATCGGTCGAGGTCTTAAAAGGCAAAACTAAGGTTTCAGAGGTTAGAATGTCTGCCTCAACATGAGCATTTGCTCTTGCTGGAATTTCCAGCCAGCCTGCCTCCTCTGGGGAATATGGACTAAGGACTTCAGCATCACCTTTATTGGAATTTCCAGCTTGCAGTGGCCTGCCCCACAGAGTGTTGTCTTACCAGCTGCATGATTCTGTGGATTTCTTATAATCTCTATCTCTTCATAACAAATACTTCTATGTATATCTATCCATCCATCCATCTACCCATTTATCCCTCCTTCCATCCTTCTCCTGTTGATTCTGTTTCTCTGGAGAACCCCAATAAAATGCAGTTGAGGTAACTGAGCCACAAGTTATCAGAAATTCTGAGAGGTCCAGTAATGGGCTACACATCTACTCCCAGAAAATAAACAATACCTATACACAAAACTATTTCTGATAGAATGTTATGCATGGGAACATTGAGAAGAGAAGCAGTAACTGAGGAACTTGCCATCCAGTTCTCAAGAATTGGGGCAACTTACCTTATCTTACTTACTTTATCTCAACTATACAATGAAGAGTACAAGTTAGATGGTCTCTCATGCTACTTCTGGTTCTCAGGTCTTAGAACAATGCTTTCTAGATTTTTGCCTGAGACAGACATCTAGATCTCTATCTTCTTGGTCTCAACAATATTCAATATTTGATTGTTGGTATTCAACAAAGATCAATCATTGAGCATCTAATAAATATGCCCTACACACAGGATATCCACTTATAGAATGAAACAATTAAAACAGATCCTCTTCCTGAATCTCTTTTTTGGGTCATGAACTTATTAGAAAATCTCAAATTTGGGATTCTCCCCTTGGAAGGAACATGTTTGTATAAGCCACACAATTTTGCATACGATAGCAACAGTGGCCTATTGTTCCTCAGATATGAATCCACACACCTGCCCTAGGTCAGGGATTCCCACAGTATGATAACGACTTATTTAGGAAAGGGAGGAAAATATGTGTGGCTGGAAGGGATGTGAGAACTGAGTTCTTATAAGCATTCAGGCAGGTTTAAATTAAGTGACAGACACTAGGCTGGGGCAACAATAAAATTACTAATCACAGCTAATAACTAAAAGCACTTAGTATGTCAGGCACTACTCTAAGCTGTTTATATTTAGTCATTTAATATTCACCACAATCTCATGAGGTAAGTAGTATCATTACTATTTTACATAGGTTAGGCACAGAGAAGCAACAAGTAACAAGCCTAAAATGACCCAGTTAGTTAGGAGCAGAGACGGATGTGAGCCTGGTGGTCTAATGCATGCCCATGCTCCTAACTGTTTTCTTTATAAAGATAAAAGGCCATCTGGGGGGATTGTGCTGACTTTGGGAAGTGTTGCCCACCTTGCTCTAAGTGTCGCACAGGAACAAGCTCCTGCTCGAACGCGGCCTTCCTCACCTGTCTAAATGCTCACTGTTTCCTCCGGGTCCCAATGTCCAGAGAATTACTAAGATTTTATATTCTCAGGGACCTTTAGCACCATGTCTCAAAAATTGAACTATATGACTCAAACCAACTTAGAATTCATGGGAAAGTTTGCTAGCAGGTTGTCCCCGAGCTTCCTTGATGGCAGAATGGAGAAACTGCATATTCCTCATTTTTAATATTAAAAAAATTTTCAAATGCAAATTATTGCCTCACTGAGTAAACTATAAAAAAATAAACTCATAATCCCATTATCTAACAAATCAATTGTTCTTTTATCTATAGGCACTCTTTCAATTCTTGCCCATATGCACATATATTTCTAAAAGGGTACAACTAGCCACGTACCTGTTCACTAGTTGCATTACATTATAAGCATTTTCCCAGCTACTACACAAAATGTGGTTTATAACAGACACACACACAAAAAGATTAAAAACTACTAAGTGTGTTGAGGTGGGGTATGGGAATCTTGTATTTTATGCATGATTGTTCTGAAAAACTGCAACTTCTCTAATAAATAAAAAACGTAAATAGCAAGTGGATGTAGCTCAAGTGCTTGAGCGACTGCTTCTCACACACAAGGTCCTGGGTTTGAACCCCAGTACCTCCTAAAAAACAAAACAAACAGCATGGGAAGCGGCTGTGGCTCACTCAGTGGGGCTCCCGTTTACTATATGGGAGGCCCCGGGTTCGGTTCTTGGGGCCTCCTGGTGAGGGCAGGCCCGCCCACGCAGCACGGTGAGCTGACGCAGCAGGACGACCCAGCAAGGGGAGACAAGCAGACACAGAAAAACGCACAGCAGATGGACACAGCGAGCACAAGCAGCAAGGGGGGATAAATGAATAAATAAATAAAATCTTTAAAAAAACAAAAAAACACACAAACAAACAGCAAACAAACAATGCAGAGGATCCGATATAGCTCAGTGATTGAGTGCTGGGTTCCCACATACGAGGTCCTGGGTTCAAATCTCCAGCCCTGGTACCTCAAAAAAAAAAAACAAAAACAAAAACAAAAAAAACATACACACACACACATAAATAAATAAAAAATAAATAAAATTACTAAATGTCTCAGAAAAGAGGGACAATCAAGTCACCAATGGCATAGTAACTCACTTCAATGGATGTAACTTTCTATCTTGTGTTGCAATAACTATACCATTTTTTTTTTCTACTCTTTTCGGCAACAACTCACTCTATGATAGCATTGTCATGTATCATTTTGAAAGTGGTATCAAAGCTGGGTGATTGGGAAACGGATGTGGCTCAAGAAGTTCGGCGTCCGTCTACCATATGGAGAGACCGGGGTTCGATCCCCGGGACCTCCCAGTAAAAAAAAAAAAAAAAAGCTGGGTGATCCTTCAACAACTTGACTCCTTAACAGTTCCTTCTCAGAGTCAAGCATTAGCTCTTGGTAAAGAATGTTGCCTGGCCAATTACTCTGGTAGAAATCTATGAAAAGAAGAAAATCTGATGTATTTGTGTACTGGAATCTAATTTTTAGGTTTTTTTTTTATTCCTCCAGGTCTAGATTTCTAGTGCACAATAGGGGTACTTACAATTATAGCATTTCTAAGTAGTAACAATGAAAGTATTTCTATAAAGATTCCTCTCATACATCTTCTCTCCAGAATGAGTTCTCTGAAGTAAAATATTATTATTGCTTTCAGTGAATAATTTTCCATATTCATTATATTAAGTGTTTTCCCCAATATGACTTGTCTGATACCTAATAAGGTTAGAACTATTAGCAAGAACTGTCCCACACTGATTACATGCTAAAAATTGCTCTCCAGTATGAGCTATTTGATGTACCATAAATGGAGAGTTCTCGCTGAAGATAATTCCACATTGGTTACATTTATAGGTCTCTTCTCCAATATGAATTCTTTGATGCTTAATAAGGTCATTCTTCCGGATGAAGGCTTTCCCACATTGACAGCATTCATATGGTTTCTCTCCAGTATGAATTCTCTGATGCACAATGAGGGCAGAACTCTGGCTGAAGGATTTCCCACAATCATGACATTCATATGGTTTTTCCCCAGTATGGGTTCTCTGATGTGAAAAAAGGTGAGAGCTTCGACTAAAGCATTTTCCACAATCTTTACACTCAAACGGTTTCAGTCCAGTGTGAATTCTATGATGCACAACAAGATGAGATCTCTGGCTGTAAGACTTCCCACATTCATTGCATTCATAGGGCCTCACTCTAACATGAGTTCTCTGATGCAGAACAAGGTGTGTGCTCTGTCTGAAAGATTTTCCACATTCAGGACATTCATAAGGTTTCTCTCCAGTATGAGTTCTCTGATGCCTTATAAGCCTAGAGCTATGCACAAAAGCTTTCCCACACTGATTACATGTATAAAGTTTGTCTCCTGTATGAGTTCTCTGATGTGTAACAAGGTGAGAGAACCAGCTGAAGGATTTCCCACATTCTTTACATTCATAGGGTTCCTCACCAGTATGAGTCTTCTGATGTTCAATGAGGTGAGAACTCCGGCTGAAGGATTTTCCACATTCTTTACATCCATAGGGTTTCTCTCCAGTATGAATAAGCTGGTGCCTGGTAAGATTAGAGCGCCAGCTAAAGAATTTCCCACATTCCTTACACTCATAGGGTTTTTCTCTATGTATGCCCTTTGATAAACCAAGGGATGTACCATGAGTAAGAGAGTTATCACTATCAGGGTATTTGTAGGGTTTGTCTCCTGTTTGAGTTCTTGCAAATTGAATAAGGTGGATGTTTTGACAGAAAGTTTGACCACATTCATTACGGTTACTTGCACAGCTTTCCGGATGACCCCTAAAAACTAAACCATGCTTTAAGCTCTTAATATGTGAGTCATGTTTATGGAAATACTCTCTAAGTACTAGATGAGCAGGAAGAAGACAATTTCCCCCATATTTACCATTTTCACAGATTCTGTCCTGAGTAAGTACTTTCTTTTGGGTGAATGCCACCTGCCTCAAATGTCTCTCCTGGTTTTCCTGATACTTTTCCAACTGGTCTTCAGCTTTCCATACTTCTTCTAATGACAAATACCAGAGATCATTCCTTGCCATTCCTTCCATTTTAATGTCACAGGAATGTTTATCTTCAGAGGTGTTCTTATTGGAAACTGATGATTTAATTTCAACTTCAGTCTCTGAATCTGAAAGAAATAATTAAAAAGA
Organism: Tolypeutes matacus; assembly: GCA_026826555.1. Classification (NCBI taxonomy): domain Eukaryota; kingdom Metazoa; phylum Chordata; class Mammalia; order Cingulata; family Chlamyphoridae; genus Tolypeutes; species Tolypeutes matacus. The sequence continues at coordinate 656,452 of JAKSZT010054289.1, read as the reverse complement.
GCTTTGCATAACTAAGAAATTATTAAGATCCGAATGGAGGATGTACGTAGAGACAAAGTATGTAAGACATATACAGAGTGCTTTCATTTCCCCCCCCGCCCAAAGATTTCACCTATCCACTCATTCATCCCCCCCTTGCTGCCTGTGCTCGCCGGGCCAGGCAACCACGCCGCGCAGGCAGGCCCGCCCTCACCAGGAGGCCCCGGGAACCGAACCCGGGGCCTCCCACATGGTAAACGGGAGCCCTACTGATTGAGCCACAGCCGCTTCCCTACAGAGTGCTTTCAAATCTGGTTTTGTAACCTTGACAGAGAATAAGAAAAGGAAGGATGGAGCAGTAAACACATCAGGCTACACAATATACAAAGAGAGCATAGAGGATAAGGAGAAACCGAAGGACTGACCTTTGACAAGTGGGATCAGGACATTAATTGGCAAGGATGGTAATAAGGTAAATATCACAGAAAGGACTAGACTCCCATTACTTAATCAAAATATTAAGGATACAAGATCCTAACATGTCTGCTTGTTTCCAGGTCCTTCCCCTGATATCAATTCTTGACAATACTGCCAATTTAATATGCCTGTACCATGACTGTAGCCCTATGTGAGACAATCCCTTTTATCCTCATCACCAAAGCACTCCTAAAAAAATGCCTGAATGACTGACACAACAGATCTCTCAGAAAGATGAACATGGTAGGCTAGAAAGAGCAAAGTGCACAAAAGTTACACAAATGCAGGTTCTAATCTTACCTTTACCACTGCTAGTGATAAATTTAGAATTTAGACATGTGGCTAACCCTTTACATATCTCATTTTGCATAGCTGTAATCCAAGGATGATAATATTTGTCTGAGATGTTATATAAGGTTATGAGTCCATCACAGTCTGTCACATATATGGTTGAAACAGTAATATTTACAGTAATCATTATGATCTTTTTTTTTTTTTTACCGGGAGGTCCCGGTGATCGAACCCAGGTCCCTCCATATGGGAGACGGATGCCCAACCGTTTGAGCCACATCCGTCCCCCTGATCATTATTTCTGTCTTCTATTTTGATTCCTTTGTTCCAAGATATCAGGATTTGGCAACTGACAACTAACACTGCAGGATTCTAACTCAGAACCTGGATCCTTACACATATTCTGAGCTTTCTGCCCTTTTGCTACCCATACATATTACTGTAAATTCCTTCCCCTGCTTACAAACATACATTTCTAAATGCACTTCTAATAAAATCTTTGGTCCTGAATCTAGAAATAACACTATTTGCATAATATTCCCTTTTCCTATACAAGCAGGCTGATGATGTTCCACTCTTTTTGTTTTTTTTTTAAGGAGGTACCAGAGAATGAACCTGGGACCTTGTACATGTGAAGCAGGTGCTCAACCACTGGGCTACTACACCCATTCCCTAAGGTTCCACTCTTACCTGGTAAATATTCCCTGCGCACATCAGGCCATGCCCCCAACTGCCTTCTCTGTGTAATCCCTTGCCCCAGGTCCTAAATCTTTTTATTCCCAATTTTGTTAATTCCTAGTTTCCCTCCCTGTCCTAATGATTTCCAATAAGAAATACACACCTCTCTAGGGCATCAAAATCCTATGGGGAAGATTTTCAAACGAAAATGCCAACTGGAAAGTTCTGAAATGAACAGGAGTATGATGAGGAGTGGGGGCTGGGCACTAATGAAGAACAACTCTGAGTAAAGTGTGTTGAGCATGTAAACGGGGCACTTTCACTTAAATCCTATAAATCTTTCATGCATTACTTAAGTACGTTATCTTCAAACTCTGTGGTATCCATTAATCAATTAACTCATCTGAACTTTTAAAGGCATCACTTGTTATAATATTCATTTTGATAATTAAATTCCTACAGCTTTGTAGATTTCCTTAAATTCCCTGTGTCTTAGCATGTGGGATTTCAGTGTTTTTTTTTTAGGAGATACTGGGGATTGGATCCATATATGGGAAGCAGGTATTCAACCACTGAGCTACAGCTGGTCCCCTCAGTACTTCTTTTGACAATGAATTCTGGAAAAAAAAAAACACACACAAAAAACAAAAACAATAAAACCTACACTGCTGAATCTAGTTAATGGTTGTCTATTATTTTAGAATACTTGTCAATAGGCATCCAGGAAAGACTGCTGAATTAATGAACAAATGAATGACGCAACTGAAAGAAAAAGAGTAAAAAAGAAAAAAAAGAAAACAGAACCATTTACTTTTCATGGCCCCATCAGGTTCTTAACAGTGTACTGAAAGACCTGCCCTTGAGACAGGAATTTGATACAGTCCCCTAGAAAGCCAAACTTAAAAGTCAAAACCATTTTATGATCGTATTTCAAAGTTGTGTGGTAGAGAAGCTCAGAAAAGGAAAAGAGCTGAACTTAAGGAAAGAGTCAAAAGGTGTCACACAGAAGGTCTTGAGGTCCTTCTTATGAGCACAGATCCAAATAGATTTTATTTACTTTATAGTCAAAGCCCAAGATTCAGGGTAAAGCCTGGCATGTGTGGACATTAGGTATTTCAGGAATAGCCTACATAGGGTCACTGGCAAGTGTCCTATCTGTTCTGTACCACAGGAAATGGGTTATTTGAAGTATTTGATTCAGAAAGCAGTATCTAAGATAGCTGAGAAGAGATAAGAATGTCAGAATATCCAGCCTGGAAACAAGCCAGGAAAAAAGCTTGTAGACAATAAAGGTGTGAAAAGATGAAAGATGATTTTTTTTTTTAAGTACTGGGCCTGGGGATTGAAACCGGAATCTCATATGTGGGAAGCCAGCATTCAACCACTGAACCAACACTGGCTCCCGAGTTGGCTTTTTTGTTTGTTGTTTTTTTTTTTTTGTTTCTAGGAGGGATTGGGCACCAAACCCAGTGTGGGAAGCAAGCTTTCAACCGTTTGAGCCACATCTGCTCCCTGAAAGATAACTTTCTTTTTTTTAACTCAGAAGGCTGATATGGCTGTGACATAGCATATACAAGGAGGTGGGGGAAGGATTTATGTATGACAGCTTAAAACTGAGTGGACCCCAGATCATGTTCTTAAAACAAATACATTCCTGTGCATATGAACTTATTGTGGGTGAGGCCTTTTGATTAGGTCTCTGCAGTTAAGGACCTTTTGATCAAAGTACTTCAGTAAGGTATGACCTAGGGTAGGTCTTAATCCTCTTATTGGAGTCCTTTATAAATAGGATGAACACAGAAGGAAAGAGAGAGAAATCCCTAGAAGCTGAGAGTGAAATCCTAGGAAACCAGAAGCTGAAATCAACAGAACTCAGAAGCAGAGAAAGCCACTACGCAGGAAGTTGGAGGCAAGGAAGCCTGGAGGAAGATGGAGAGTCCTGGCAGATGCTGCCACATGCCTTTCCACGTGAGAGAGGAGTCTTGGATCTCTGGTAGCCAGTCTTCAGGGAGAAAGCATCACCTGATGAAGCCTTGATCTGGACACTTTCATGCCTCAGAATTGTAAGCTTGCAAGTTAATAAATCCCCACTGTAAAAGCCTACCCATTTTTGGTATATTGCTTTAGGCAAATTCTAGCAAACTAAAACAGAAAGCCATTTATATTTTAGAAATATTGAGGTTAAAATGAAATGGGGATGCAGATGTGGCTCAAGCAGTTGGGTGCCCGCCTACCACTGGTTTCGGTTCCTAGCACATCCTAAAGAAGATGAGCAAGACGGTGAACTGACACAACAAAATGATGCAGCAAGATGACGCAACGAAGAGACACAGTGAGGAAACACAATGAGAGACACAACAAGCAGGGAGCAGATGTGGCTCAAGTGATTGCATGACTCCCTCCTATATGGGAGGTCCCGCATTCAGTTCCCAGTGCCTCCTAAAAAGAAGAACAGAGAGCAGACAGCAAGTACAAACACCGGGGGGCTGGGGGGTTGGGAGAAATAAACAAACAATATAAATAAATTTTTTAAAAAAAGAAAAAATGGAATAAATTAAAGTAACATTAAATATGGAGCTAGAGTAGAGTGAAAAAACAAGATGTGGGGAAATGGATGTGGTTCAAGCGATTGGGCTCCTGCCTACCATACAAGAGGTCCAGGTTTTGTTTCCCAGTGCCTCCTGGTGAAAGGCAAGCTGGCCCGTGCAGGAGTGCTGGCCCACACAGAGAGCTGGCACAGCAAGATGACACAACAAAAAGAGACACAGAGGAGAGACAATAAGAGATGCAGCAGACCAGGGAGCTGAGGTGGCGCAAGAGATTGAGCTCCTCTCTCCACTCTGGAAGGTCCCAGGATTGGTTCCCGGTGCCGCCTAAAGAGAAGACAAGCAGACACAGAAGAACACACAGAGAAGAGACAGCAAGCGCAAAACAACGAGGGGAGGGGGGAATAAATAAATAAAATAAATCTTAAACAAAACAAAACAAACAAACAAACACAAGGTGTGGAGATGGTAGTTGGAGAGCAGGGACATCAAAAGGAAGGAAAGTTAAACCAATTGGAATTCACTGGCCCTTTAAGCAGTTTTCTAATTGGCCCCAAAACACTCTTAGAAGAGAGGTAGGAGATGGAGTCCTGGAACAGAGTTTACACAGAGAAGCAGAACTGAGGCTGTGGGAATGGGCCACAATGAAAGGGAAAAGAAAGGCAAAGAGATTAGAAATGATCCTATGAAAAATGAGAGAATGGGATGCTAAGATTTAGGGCTAACAATCAGGAAAGTAAGATGGACCTGGATGAAACCAAGCACATTAACAGAAAGACAGCTTTCATGAAGAAGTAGAACTCCTTTGCCTCTGAATACAAATGGAAATAGTAATGGGAAATACAAAGTAAACAAACTCAGAAAGAAAGACCAACAGTTCTAACGCTTCATAGTTAGCTGGGCTATTACTGGCAATGATTCCTATCTTGTTCTCACCTGGACAGGTATCTTGGTAAATTCCTCTCTCCACCAGCCACGGCTCTTCACCTTTCTCCAACTGCAGGATCATGTCTGGTTTGGGAAGCTGATGCCCTGTTCACAGTAAAAGATAAAGAATTGGGCGAGGGTAGGCAGAGGTCTGGGTAGTAGATTCAATCCCAACTCCTTGGTCCTCAGGAACTAAGAAAGGTAAATAAGGTGATGATGCAAAGGCAGATAACAAAATATGCACTTAAAAACAAACTAAAACAAAAAATAAATAACTAAAAGTAGGAAGAATACAGAAAACCTTATCTATGTCCAAAGAAAATGGGTCCCTGATCCCCAAGCCCGAGCTCTGATATATGCTTCAGTCTTCTCACCTTTTAATCAACGAAGAAACAAAATCTCCACAATGAGTACATCTTCCTTTAAAAACAGAAGCTAGTCTTACCCAAGAAAACCAGGTTCTTATAGTTCTCAAGCATCACATCTTTATACATGATCTGCTGAGCAGTGTTCAGCAGCTTCCATTCCTCCTTGGTGAAGTCCACAACTACATCCTTGAAGGTAACCAGTGTCTAAAACATCAAACAAATTTTTATTGAGTCAGATGTGTATCTTTGTCCTCCTTTTGACAGGAAGCAAGACTAGGCTGATAGCACTGGAGCAGGGAAAGAGGAAGGACAAGAATTTATTCTAAGAGTGAGTCATATTCATAACTTTGAGGGTTTCAGGCCAAGTCGTAAAAGGAATGGCTATTATACATCTCTTGTCCAAAAACATGTTCCATGTTGTGCTTGAGGTTCAGAAATATCAGAACCACTTTGATTTATATCAGGTCTCTTTTGATTAAATTACTTCAGTAATTATGCAGCTATAGCAGGGGGAATCAGATGCCAAAAATTAGTCTATTTAAAAAAAGAATTTAGTCTATTTTGTAGTAAGTAAAATAAAGAAACTAAGTTGAGGCAGGAAAAGGGAAGAACAGTCTTGAGTTCAGCTACAATTTCAGGGATTAAGACTTAAGAGACTTACCACCCAAGCTATGCTTTATCACCTAAAATAATTATCCAGAATATTTTTCATAAACACTGGTAGTTTTTTTATTAAAACTTTATTTTAAATTCACAAAAATAAAAGAACAGAAAAAGGCAGCTTGACAAATTATAGAAATATTACTCCTAAAAAGTTCTTTTTCAGGCACTTTTATCTCATCTAATTCCAACTGGTAACTCAACTGTTTCTCTAGTGTTCAGAAAGATACACAGATGAACATAAATTAGTTAAATGACACAGTCAAGGTCTCCTCATTAACGAAAAAAAATGAAGAGAAAAAAAAAAGCTTACTCATATTCATATCTCACAAGACTCAATTTTTTTTTACCTGTAGAATATAGTACCAACTTTGCTTTTGTTACAAAAACATTACAACACTGCTGTTAACTATAGTCCATAGATTACATTAGTTATATTTTCCCCATTTATCACCACATTCTTAACACCCTGTAGAACATTAATGTATTTAATCACAATCCTCATCTACTTCCAAAATCATTGTTACATTCCCAATATTATCCTCCAGCTGTCCTCAAACTAATATTAATCTTCCTAGACTACTCATAGCAGCCACAATCACATCCATAAGCTACCAGTGTTTATTACAGTCATTATAATGTGTGACAATTAAGTCCAACCATTTCCACATATTTACATTTTTTTTATTTTTTTATTTTTTTATTTTTTTATTTTTTTTTTAAAGATTTTATTTATTTATCCATTCATCCCCCCCTTGCTGCCCGTGCTCGCTGGGTCAGCTAACCACGCCATGCGGGCGGGCCTGCCTTCACCAGGAGGCCCCGGGAACCGAACCCGGGGCCTCCCATATGGTAAACGGGAGCCCCACTGATTGAGCCACAGCCGCTTCCCCACATATTTACATTTGACCTTATTAAACGTTCTACATACATTCAGCATCTTCTCTCCCTTTTCACCCCACATTCCATCTCCCACCAACCTACACTTCATAGTCCAATTCCATAAGTATATTCATTGTATTTAGTTCTTATCAGTGAGACCATACAATATTTGTCCTTGTGTGTCTGGCTTATTCCACTTAATATAATATCCTCAAGGTTCCTCCATGTTGTCATGTGCTTCCCCAATTCATTTCTTATAGCTAATATTCCATTGTATTAGTCAGCCAAAGGGGTGCTGATGCAAAGTACCAGAAATCTGTTGGCTTTTAAAAATGGCATTTGTTTGGGGTAAAAGCTTACAGTTACAGCTCTAAAGAGTCCAATTCAAGGTTACTTCCTTACCTTAAATCTCTGTTGCCACATGTTGAAGCAAGATGGCAGGTGACATCTGTGAGGGTTCAGTCTTCCTCTTCCGGCTCCGTGGTCCCAGCTTCTTCTGATCTCAGCTGTAGGCTGGCATAAGGCTCGTCTCTGTTTCCAGGGCTCATTTTCTTTCCAGGCTTAGCTGCTCTGTTCTCTTCACAAGGTCAGCTGTGAACGATCAGGCTCATCTCTCTTCCTGGGGCCTCTGCCATGTCTAACGCGCTGTCTCTCTTTCTCCGTGCATCTCCTTCCACGGGAGAGTCGGCTTTCTCAGCCCGAGGAGGCTGGGACTCAGCACTGGGCCGCACACTGGCAGTCTCGGTGGACGCTAACACAGTCTAAGGGCATCATGCCCGGAGGAACAGACCAGCCACAAACATGACCAAATATCTTTTTTTTTTTTGGAATTCACAAATAATAAACTGCCACATCCATCATATGAATGTACCACATCTTATAGATCCATTCATTGGTTGACAGGCACTTAAGTTGTTTCCATCTTCTAGCAATTGTGAATAATGCCGCTATGAACATTGGTGTGCAGATATCTGTTCACGTCTTGCGTTCTGTTCTTCTGATTATACTCCTAGTAGCAGGATTGTTGGATCATATGGAAGTTCTATCTTTAGTTTCCTGAGGAACCGCCAGATCATCTTCCACAGAGGTTGTACCATTTTACAGTCCCACCAACAGGGAAAGGGTGTTCCTATTTCTCCACATCCTCTCCAGTACCTGGAAGTTTTCTGTTCTTTTAATAATGGCCATTCCGTATGGTGTGAGATGTTATTTTATTGTAGTTTTGATCTGCATTTCCCCAATAGCTAGTGATGTTGAACATCTTTTTATGTGTCCTTTGGCCATTTGTATTTCTACTTTGGAAAAATGCCTATACTTTTTTTTTTTTTTTTTTAATGTCTATTCTTTTGTCCATTTTTAAAATGGGGTTGCTTGTCATTTTGTCATTAAGTTATATCATCTCTATATAACATGGAGATCAATCCTTTATCACATATATAGTTCCCAAAGATTTTTTCCCATTGAGTATTTACTTTCTTGATAAATTCTTTTGAAGAACAAAAGTATTTAATTTTGAGGCAGTTCCATTTATCTTTTCCTTTTGTTGCTCATACTTTGGATGTAAGGTCCAAGAAACCACCACCAAGCACAAGATTTTGAAGACGTTTCCTTACATTTTCTTTTAAGAGTTTTATGATTCTTGTTTTTTATATTTAGGTTCTGGATCCACCACCCCACCTCCCCTTTTTTCAGGAGGTATTGGGGATTGAACCCAGGACCTCATACATGGAAAGCAGGTGCTCAATCACTTGAGATACATCCACTCCCCCTCCCTGATCCATTTTGAATTAATTTTTGTATAACGTGTGAGATAAGGGTCTTCCTTTAAAAAAAAAAAAAAAAAAAAAAATATGGATCTCTCCCAGCACCATTTGTTGAATAGGCTACTCTGGCCCATCTGAGCAGGTTTGACAGCCTGGACAAAAATCACTTGACCACAGATGTGAAAGTCTAGTTCCAAACTCTCTATTCAATTCCATTGATCAATCTGTCAATTTTTGTGCAAGTACCATGCTGTTTTTACCACTATAGATACATAATGTGCTTTAAAGTCTGGAAGTTAGAGTACATCACTTTATTCTTCTTCTTAAAGATATTTTTGGCTATTCAGGAGCCCTTACCCTTCCAGATAAATTTTATAATTGGCTTTTCCAAGTCTACAAAAAAGGATATTGAAATTTGTGGTAGTTTGGCATTGTTTATGATTTCCAAAAATAGATATTGGATTGTGTTTGTAAACTGGTCTGTTCCTCTGGGCCTATTAGATTGTATTAGACTCACAGATTTCATTTTTACTTTATGAAATCAAGATTAGAGCTTTTATTTGACCACATCATTAGGAGGACTCAGTTTGAATCCCCACCTACCACTAGCCTACAGCTGTGGGCTATATAAACAGATGCTCAATCAAAGACAGAGAAGAAAATACATGGAGAAGGAGAACACAGAGAGTTTAGTTTTGATGCTGGAGCCCTGGGGAGAGAGCTAGGCTGTTTACCTGATAGTTTACAGCTGGCCTTGTGAAGAGACTGGAGCAGCTGAGCCTGGAAAGAGACGAGCCTTATGCCAGCCTGCAGCTGAGATAGGAAGAAGCTGGACCACAGAGCCTTAAAAGGCAGAAGGAAGGCTGAACCCTTGCAGATGTCGCCCACCATCTTGCGTCAACACATGGCAACAAACTTTGGGTGAGAAAGTACCTCTTATGGTACCTTGAGTGGGACTATTCAGGGCTTTGTGACTGTAAGATTCTACCCAAATAAATACCCTTTATAAAAGCCAACAGAGTTCTGGTACTTTGCATCAGTGCCCCTTTGGCTGACAAATACAGAATATTTATCGGGATTGCTTAAATCTGTAGATCAGGTTTGGGTATCTTAATGGTAGTCTTCTGACCCATGAACATGGAAGATCCTTCCATTTATTTAGATCATCGTTGGTTTCTTTTTGCAATGTTTTACAGTTTTCTGAATACAGGTCCTTTATGTCTCTGGTTAAGTTTACTCCTAAATATTTGATTCTTTTAGTCAGTTTTGTAAATGGAATTTTTTTTCCAGACTTCTTTTTAAGATTGCTCATTAGTAGTATACAGAAACACTATTGATTTTTGTGTATTAATCTTGTATCCCAACACAATGCTGAAATTGTTTATAAGTTCTAATAATTTTGTTGTGGATTTTGGGGGATTTTCTAAGTATAGGATCATATCATCAGTGAAAAAAGGAAGTTTTACTTCTTCCCCTCCTATTTGGGTGCCCTTTATTTCTCCTTTTTACCAAATTGCTCTAGCTAGAACTTCTAGCACAATATTGCATAACAGTGTGGAGAGTGGGCATCCTTGTCGTGTTCCTGTCCTCAGTGGGAAAGCTTTCAGTCTTTCACCATTAAGTACAATGTTAGCTATGGGTTTTTCATATATATACTTCATCATATTGAGAAAGTTTCCTTCTATTCCTATCTTTCAGAGTTTTTTGTCAAGAAAGGCATTTTGTCAAATGTCTTTTCTGCATTAAATGAAATCATCATGTGATTTTTCTTCTTTAATTTATTAATGTAGTGTATTACACTGACTGATTTTATGTTGAACCACCCTTGCATACCTGGTATAAAACCCACTTGATCATGGTGTATAATTTTTTTTATGTGTTTTTGTATTCAGTTAGCAAGTATTTTGTTGAGGATTTCTGCATCCTTATTTATTAAATTGGTCTGGAATTTTCTTTTTTCGTATCTTTATTTGGTTTTGCTATTAGGGTTAAGTTAACTTCATATTATGAGTTTGGTAGCATTTGTTCCTGTTCATTTTTTTGGAAGAGTTGGAGCACGGTTGTTACTAGATCTTCTTTAAATGATTGGTAGAATTCATGTGTGCAGCCACCTGGTCCTGGACTTTTGATTCTGGGGAGGTTTTTGATGACTTACAAAAAAAAATTTTTTTGGAGGACATACCAGGTATTGAAACCTCATATATATGAAGCAGGCACTCAACAACTGAGCTACACCTGCTTCCCTGTTCCAATTTTTTTACTTGTGATTGGTTTGTTGAGGTCTTCTATTTCTTCTTGGGTCAGTGTGGTCTGTTCATTTGTTTCTAGAAATTTGTCCGTTTCATCAACATTGTCTAGTTTGTTAGCATACAGTTGTTCATAGTATCCTCTTATATCTTATTTCTTCTAGGTCAGTGGTAAATTCACCCTTTTCATTTCTGATTTTATTTTTCCATTACTTTTCTTTGTTAATCTTGCTAAGGGTTTATCGATTTTGTTGATCTTCTCAAAAAAACCAACTTTTAGTTCTGTTGATTTTCTCTTTTTTTCTCCATTTATTTCTGGACTAACTTTTATTATTTCTATCTTTCTGATGGCTTTGGGATTCGTTTGGTTTTCTTTTTCTAATTCTTCCTAGTGTGCAGTTAGGTCTTTGACTTTAGCTCTTTCTTGTATTTTAATATAAGCATTGAGGGCTATAAATTCCCCTCCCAGCACTGCCTTTTCTGTATCCCATAAGTTTTGGTATGTTGTGTTCTTGTTTTAATTTGTCTTGAGGTATTTACTGATTTCTCTTGTAATTTCTTTTTGAATTCACTGATTTAAGAGTATATTGTTTAATCTCCATATATTTGTGGATTTTTCCCTTTCCCACCTGTTAATTTCCAACTTAGTTCCATTATAATCAGAGAAAGTGTTTTGTATAATTTCAGTGTTTTAAAATTTATTGAGATCTGACTCATTCTCACCATATGGTCTATCCTAGAGAAAGATAAATGTCTATTAGATCTAATTCATTTGTCATATTATTCTGTTTCCATATTCTCAGTTTCCTTATTTATTCTCTGTCCAGATGTTCTATCTAATGAAGAGAGTAGAGTGTTGAAGTCTCTAAATATTATTCTAGAGACATTTCTCCCTTCAGTTTTTCCAGTGTGTGTGTCTCATATATTTTTGGGCACCTATGTTAGGTGCGTAAGTATTTATTATTGTTATTTCTTCTTGGTGAATTCTCCCTTTTATTAATATATAGTAACCTACTTCATCTCTTATTAACAGTTTCACATTTAAAGTCTATTTTATCCGTGCGAATATTCTCACTGTCCTTATTTTGTGATAATCTGGGAAGACTAAACATTTGTTATATTAGAAATCATGCATGTGCCTCAGACCTAGTTTTTCTCCCTAGGTCTGGTTTTTAGAATGCTGGTGGTAAACTAAGCCTGTTTTATTATATGACCGTCCTGTATGGGAAAACATTGTAACTCTAGGTATCTTTGGTCAACCTTAAGAGATGTAGCAGGGGGACGGATGTGGCTCAAATGGTTGGGCATCCATCTCCCATATGGAGGGACCTGGGTTTGATCCCTGGGACCTCCTGATAAAAGCAAAAAAAGAAAAATATAGAAGGCGTGTGGGCCACCAGGCTTTGTGTGCGTGTGTGCCGCCAGGCCCTCGAGTGGGTGCGCCCATTAGGCCCCGTGCCCAGGTGCACCGTCAGGCCCTGCGAGCCTGCAGGAAGATGATGACATAACAGGAGAGTGACACAAGGGAGAGCTAAGATGAGACGTGCTGAAAAACCAGGATCTAAGGTGGTGCAGAACCACATCGGAGGTTCTGAGGATCAAATCCCAGTGAAGACAGGAGGAGAAGGATGAGAAGAGAGGGATGGAAACAGACAGAGAGTTGCCCACCGAATAGACGCAAAAACAGCAAAAACAGAGGGGAGGGGTAAAAATGGATAAAAGTAAATAAACAAATCCCTTAAAAAAATGTATAGGGGAGTAAGAAACGGACTATAGTTAGTAGTAATACTTTGATGATGCTCTTTTATGGTTAACAAATGTTTCACAACAATGCAAAGTATGTGTGGTGGGGTGATGTGTGGGAGCCCTATATGATGTTATGCATGTTTGTTTTGTAAGTTCGCAATGTTTATTGAACACTTAGTTTATGTATGTTCATGTACAAATGATATACTTCAATAAATTGTTTTTTTCTTTATTTAAAGTTTATTTTATCCAATATTAGTATCATTATACCTGCTTGTATTAGTCAGCCAAAGGGGTGCTGATACAAAATACTAGAAATCTGTTGGTTTTATAAAGAGTATTTATGTGAAGTAGAAGCTTACAGTTACCAGGCCATAAAGTGTTACTTCCCTCACCAAAGTCTGTTGCCACGTGTTGGAGCAAGATGGCTGCCGACATCTGCCAGGGTCCAGCCTTCCTCTTCCTTTAAGGCTCCATGGTCCCAGCTTCTTCCAGGATCAGCTATAGGCTGGGATAAGTTTCATTTCTCTCTGGGCTCAGATGCTCTGCTCTCTCCACAAGGCCAGCTGTAAACTGTCATGGGAAGGGCTTGTCTCTCTTCCTGGGGCCTCTGCTGTGTCTAATGGAGCCTTCTCTTTTTTCTCATGTATCTGCTTCTCTGTGTATTTACTTGCCGGGGCTCCAGCATTAAAATTCCAACTAACTCCTGTGCCTTGACCTTTTCCCCGTGAGTCCCCGCCCACCAAGGGGGTGGGGACTTGGCATGCCACTGACGTGGCCCAATCAAAGCCCTAAACACAACTCAATCAAGTAAAAGTGGAACCTCTGAATCCAATACAAGCGAATATGCCTAGAGTCTCAGACCAGTCCACAAACATAATCCAATATCTAATAAACTGCGACACTGCTCTTTTTTACTGTTATTAGCATGGAATATCTTTCTCCAATCTTTCACTTACTGATTGTGTCCTTGTGTCTAAGGTGACTTTCTTGTAGACAACAAATAGATGGCTCATGTTTCTTTTTTAAAATCTATTCTATCAGTGTATGTCTTTTTTTTTTTTTCTTTTCTTTTCAGGGACCGAGGATTAAACCTGGAACCTTGTATGTGGGAAGCCAGTGCTCAACCACTGAGCCACATCGGCAACTGTGAATTAATTTTTTCATTTGTTTTGCTTGTTTTTTTTTTTTTTTTTTGTTGTTGTTGTTAAAGATTTTATTTATTTATTCATTTATCCCCCCTTGCTGCTTGTGCTCGCTGGGTCAGCTAACCACGCCGTGCGGGCGGGCCTGCCCTCACCAGGAGGCCCCGGGAACCGAACCCGGGGCCTCCCATATGGTAAACGGGAGCCCTACTGATTGAGCCACAGCCGCTTCCCTTGTTTTTGTTTTATCAAGCACTGGGAATCAAACCTGGGACCTCTCATGTGGGAAGCAGGCGCTCAACCACATGAGCCACATCCACTACCCAGTCTATGTCTTTTAATTGGGGAGTTTAATCCATTAACGTTCACTGTTACTATTTCAAAGGCATTTCTTCACTTCATCCTTTGGCTTTCTGTTGTCATATCTTAATGTCTTTTAACCCTTTCAATTTCTCGTACTTATGTTCTTCATTTCTACACTCTTCTCCAGGGCCCTCTCCCTTGTCTTTTCCTGTCAGGCTATAACACACCCTTTAGTATTGCTTGTAGATTTGGTTTCTTGGTAACATACTCTCTCAGATTTTGTTTGTGTGTAAAGACTTTACAACTCGCCTTCATTTCTGAAGGTTAGTTTTGTCATATAAAGAATTCCTGGTTGGTAGGTTTTACCAAGGCTGTTTGCCTTGGGGGTGGGGGATGGGCAATGTTCCCAGCCACAGGGGTATCAACTCATGGTTTTTCCCTTTGGCCTGTCTCTGTCTTTGCATCCCTAGTCTCTCCTGGATGATGTGTGTATCACTTCCCTGGCCTGCAGGGGTCCCCAAAGCCGCTCCCTTAGACTACTTCCAAGCCTTCTCCCCTATTTTGCAAAAGAGCTGTGCCCTGACTGAGCTACTCTGATGCCATCTTGGATCCAGCTACCCTGTAGTGTTCTGTTTTGACTCCCTTTTAGTTTCCTTTCAGGTATGTATTTTAGGTCATTTCTTAGTGATTACCATGGGAATAATTAATATCCTAAATTTTTAACCATCTGGTTTGCATCAATACCACCTCAGATTCAGGAGCACATAAAATCTCTGCCTTTATATAGTTCTGCCCCCCATACTTATGTTGTCACAAATTACATGTTTACACATTGTGTGCCCCAAAACAAAGATTTGTAATTTTTTTTATGTATTTGTATTTTAAATCATATAAAATGAAGAGTTACAAACCAAAAATGCAATAATACTGGTTTTTATATTTACCTATATAGGTACTGTTACCAGAGATCATTTATTTCTTTGTTCAGCTTTGAGTTACCATCTAGTATCCTTTCATTTCAACCTTAAGATCTTTCTTTAACATTTCTTGTAGGGCAGGTCTGCTGGTAATGAAAACACTCAACTTTTGATTAGGAATGTCTCAATTTCTCCTTCATTTTTAAGTGATAGTTTTGCTGTATATATAATTCTTGGTTGACAGCTTTTTTTTTTTCTTTCAGCACTTTAAATATTTCATCCCACTGCCTTCTGGCCTTATTTATTTTTAAAGATTTTATTTATTTAGTCATTTATCCCCCCCTTGCTGCCTGCGCTCGCTGGGTCAGCTAACCACGCCGTGCGGGTGGGCTTGCCCTCACCAGGAGGCCCCGGGAACCGAACCCGCGGCCTCCCATATGGTAAACGGAAGCCCTACTGATTGAGCCACAGCCGCTTCCCATGCCTTCTGGCCTTTATAGCTTTTTTATTTTAATGAGAAATAGGCTGTTGATCTTATTGAGTATCTCTTATATGTGATGAGTTGCTTCTTTTTGCTGCTCTCAAGATTCTGTCTTCAATACAGTTTGAATACAATGTGAATCAGTATGGATGTCTTTGACTTTATCTTAGTTGGAGTTCACTGACCTTTCTCTCTCTTATTCTAAGAGTCCCAAATGTGTATGTTGGTCTGCCTAATAGTGTCCCACAAATCCCATAGGCTTGTGGGACCTCCCATGTAGGAGGTGGGCAGTCAACTGGTTGAGCCACATCTGTTCCCAGTTATGGAAGTTTTTTGTTCCAGAATATCTATTTGGTTCCTTTTTATAATTTCTACTGCTTTGCTGATATTCTCATTTTGTTTTATACCTCATTTCCCTCATTTCTCTTACTTCTTTGTCCATGGTTTTCTTTAGTTCTTTGAGGATATAATAAAAGTTGATTTAAAGTCTTTGTCTAATCTATTTTCTTGGCTTCCTCAGAGACAGTTTCTGTCATTTTTTTTTTCTGTAAATGGATCATAATTTCCTGTTTCTTTGTATGCTTTGTGATTATTTTTGTTGAAAACTGGATAGGGAAGCGGCTGTGGCTCAATCAGTAGGGCTCCCGTTTACCATATGGGAGGCCCCGGGTTCGGTTCCCGGGGCCTCCTGGTGAAGGCAAGCCCGCCCCCACGGCGTGGTTAGCTGACCCAGCGAGCACAAGCAGCAAGGGGGGGATAAATGAATAAATAAATAAAATCTTTAAAAAAAAAAAAAAAAGAAAAGAAAACTGGATATTTTAATATTATCAATGTGTTGACTCTGGAAATCAGACTCTTCTCCTTCCTCAAGGTTTGCTGTACTAGATTGTTGACGGCAGCAATCATTCGTTTAGTGACTTTTCCTATTTTTGCAAAGACTGTATTCCTTGTTATGTGTAGTTAGTGAAGTCTCTGTTCCTTTTGTGTTCAGCTAGTATTTTGTCAGAGAATTCCTTATATGTCAGAGGGGTATCACGCCCAGAGGAACTAACCAGTTTACAGACAATCAATATCTCTTTTTGGAATTCATAAATAATATCAAACTGCCACAGTGTCAGAAATAATAATGGCTCTAGGGCTCTTAGCAACAACAGTATAAACAACAGAAAGCACTGTCTTCAAAATTTTGAAACAAAAATTATTTTCCAGCCTTGAGTTACAGTCCCTATACCAAACTATTAACTGAGTACAAGGGTAGAATAAAGATCTTTTCAGTTATGCATGTTCCCCCAAAGTTTTATTCTTAAGTACCACAAAGCTAATGGAGGAGGTACTCTATCAAAACAGTACAAAGAACAAATCAAAAAGGAGGAAGACATGAGGGTGTCTGTATTAGTCAGCCAAAGGGGTGCTGACGCAAAATACCAGAAATTGGTTGGTCTTTATAAAGGGTATTTATTTGGGGTAGAAGCTTACAGTTACCAGGCCATAAAGCATAAGTTTCTTCCTTCAGCAAAGTCTGCTGCCACATGTTGGAACAAGATAGCCGCTGACGTTTGCCAGGGTTCAGGCTTCTTGGGGTCCTCTCTTCCCGGGGCTCCATTTCTCTCTGGGCTTAGCTCCTCTGGTTCCTCTACAAGGTCAGCTGTAGACTATGAGGGTCTCTGGGCTTTGCCTCCCTCCACTAGGCCAGCTGTGAACTGTCAGGTGAATGGCTCATCTCTTTTCCTGGGGCCTTCTCTCCATCCTCATCAGTACTCCAACATCAAAACTCCAACTCAAAAACCTCCAACTCTGTCCTTTGCCATGTCTTTTATCTTTGAGACCCCACCCACCAAGGGGCAGGGCTCAATACCCTACTGATGTGGCCCAGTCAATACCCTAATCATAACTTTAATCATGCCCAGATAAACAGACCATTTACAAGCTTAATCCAATATCTATATTTGGAATTCATAACTATATCAAACTGCCAAACTGCTACAGTGTCCAAAACATTAAAGACTAGCAAAGAAGTCTAATGGTAGGGTAATATCCTATTTCTCAATCTAAGGATGGAAAGATCGAAGTCTATTTTATTACCATTCTTTCTAAATTCTGTATTATAATGCATCATATTTCCAAAAGTAATTTGTATTCTCTATCAGCATTTTTCTTACAAAATGGTTTCATATTGTGTCCATCACGATGTCCACACTGAGCTTGACCAGGAAGTGAAAGCTTCATCTGGATTCACCGTCCAGGGCTGCAGCTTGAAGTAAACAGTATAGTCATTTTGAACAAACAAAATCACCAGGTGTTGTATCTGACTACAAAGTCTTCCATTCTTCACTAAGACATGGTACTACCTTCCAACCCTTGAGCAGGTTATTCAGGGACAATCCTCTGTGTTTCACTTCAGTCACTCACTACCAGACTTGCTCTGTAGACCTGGTCATCTTCTCAAATGGCTCCTCCTCTGATATTCTAAAAACAGACTTATTCATCTTTAATCAAAACTAGTTCCATGTGGAGGGGATGCAGCTCAAGTGGTTGAGGGCCTGCTTCCCATGTATGGGGTCTCATGTTCAACCCCAAGTACCTCCTAAAAGCAAACAAACAAACAAAAAAAACAACTCTCATTGAGGAGCAGATGCAGCTCAGTGGTTGAGCACCAGCTTCCCATGTACGAGGTCCTGGGTTCAATCCCTGGTACCTCCTGGAAAAAATAAAATAAAAAAATAAAAAAAAACTAGTCCTGTCAAATTTCTTGCACACTTGCTCCATCTGCTTTCATCCTTTATCTGCACTTGAGCCCTTGGCCCATGAAGTCTCTCCTGTGATCTCTTCTTATCTCACCAAGAATCTATGTTTCATCATTTCACATGTATTCTCTAGCAAACAGTTTATCCCCCTCACCTTTTGCTCTCCTCTCCTTCAACTGTTGGCTAATTCCCAACCCTGACCATACCTCCATCTGCAACCGAAAAGCAGAGAATTTTTTGGAAAAATTCACAGAAATCATAGACTCCATAATAAATTCTTGGTTATTAAACCCAACACCACTCATAAACTCAGCAATTCTTCTTTCTACCCTTCCCTAGGCAGGTCATTTCTCCATTCTCCATAGCAACTTCAAACCTTTGTCTCTCTCTTCAAACATTCCACTATCCCATCTACCTTATAACTTCAATGAGAAAAATCAAAGTCATTAAATATCCCTCTATTATATCAATGTTTTAATAAAAGAACATTCTTCTATCAAAAGGCTAATCTTTCATCTTGAGTATGGATTCATCCCATGATATCTCAAGATACTTGTACTTTCTCTCAAGCATCTTCAAATCTTCCTACCCACTGGCTCCTTACCATCACCATTTAAATATGTTCAATGCTCTTGTGTTATAATAACCTCAACACTTTCAGTTCTGCTTTGTTCTACAGCTATCAACTCCTCTCATCTCAACCAAACTTCTTGAAAAACAAACAAACAAAAAAAGCCCCAACAAAAAATGTCTCCATGTATTCAACTTCCCAGGCCCTCCTCTATACAAAAATTCCTGTTCCCAGAAAATTTTGCAAATTACTCTGACCAAGGCCAAAAGTGATTTCTCTTCTCACTAACTCATTTTTCATTCCATGTAGTCTGGCTTCTCAGCAGAATGTTATGTTCCAATGCATATTCTCATTCTTAAAAACTCTGTCTTCCCAGACACTGCACACACCTGGTTTACCATTCTACTTCATGGACTCTCTGGCTTAGTCTCCTATGCAAGCTCATCAGCTCTATCAACCTCATAAATTGGTAGTTGGTATTTGTCTAAGCTCTTTCCTCAGCCTTGTTATTACTGTGCACATTCTTCCCGAGGAATCTCAGGAACCCCATGCAAAGAGAGTATCCATGCTGTGGTCGGAGTGAGGTTTTAAAGTCCACAATCTTTAACATGTCCAGAAAGTCTGCATTGCCCACCATTCTCTTCCCTTCCTTCCATGTTTATGCCTCACTGAACTGCTTTTCATTCTTCAAATAGGTCATGCTCTCTTAAAAATCTGGGCCCTCACAAATCCAGTTCTCTAATAATTATTTGGACAATCACAGTGTCATCCTTAAGATCTTGGCTTAAACACCCTTTGAGGAAGTTTTCTCTGAACCCCTAAACTAGTTTAAATGTCCCTGTGTTAAATGTATACCAACCACCTGCTCAACGTGAGGCTGCGCTCACCAAAGATCAACCAGGGAGTAATAGGTCTTAGACGCTCAGCCCCACTCTCACACCTGTTTCTCCCTATTACCTGGACAGACCAGCATGAGAGCCTCTAAAAGAAGCAGTTAAATACAGTGAATGGAGCCAAGAACCCGGCTCTGAATAGCCCCATATCCCTCTGCTCCAGGAGGTTCCATCTTCCTCTGAAGTCACCGTGCCTTGGGGTGCAGTTACCCCTTGATAATTAGACAATGTGTTTCCTTGAGCTCCTCCAAATGGCACTCCCCATAGAGGAATTAATATAGCCCACATCATCTTACCCAGGGGACAGCAGGGACTAGAGAAATCTTTGAAAGACACCACTGAAGAAAATCTGCATGTAATGATGAGGAAGATTCTCCCTCACCATCGTTCCGCGTAACAATTCTCCTGCACCCCTGATCCAGTGATCAAAAGAGAACAAGTAACCCTCAGGTCTCAGTAAAACTGGTGAAAAATTAAAGAAAGGACTGTTCTCAGAAATATAATCTGTGAAAGTAGAAAAATTATATGACAGAGAGAATAAGCTGCCCCAGACAAAGAGGTTTGGTATCCTTTTCTTTCTTTTTAAAAAAATTTATTTATTTTTATTTATTTATTTATTAATTTATTATTATTATTATTATTATTATTTTGGTATTCTTTTCACTCAACTCCTGTTTGCATCCTTTCAGTCCTTTGTGCTTGGAAACCTGATAAAAGACTCATATATTTTGCCTCCTGCTAAACTGTACTCATCATCTTTGGGGGAGAAAGCTTGTGATGGGCTTAATTCCTGTGTGGATGAAACACAGGAGCATCTTATCAGGGTCCTAATATTCCTTCACTTGACTTCTGCCCATATTACTATTAAACCAATGTTGTGGGTTTTTTTTTTTTTTAATTAAAGGAAATAAAATAAGTACAAATAAAGCAAAACAGTCCTAGTTCTGGAGGGAAAGTCTGAGATATAAATTCCTAAGCAAAGAAATTTCAGGACTTAGGCAAAAAAGGGATTCGCAGTTGGAAAACAAAAAAGGAAAAAGGTAGCTTCAACTTACCTGAGATTGGGCAGTTAGTGACTTGGCCTCCATGCCCTCCTCTTTCTTAACAACACTTTCTTGAGTAAGGGGAAAATCTAGAGAATGCAAACCTAGAGAAAAGAAACAAACATGAGAGGAAAGCTTGCTCTGACTGGGGTTCCCTGAATCGTAGGCCTAGAGTCCCTCACAAAGCAGCTGGGTATAACACAAACACCCTCTACACACAGAACATCAGATATATTCCATAAATAAATCTATAATTCTGGAAATTCCCCAGGATCAGGAAGAAAAAAGCTACATAAATTGTTTTTTTATCCTCCTTTATTCTCTGGATTCTGTGCTAAAATTCTTTTGGAAATGAATGGTTCTACCACTATTCAGGGGGGAGGAGGGAGGCAAACCCTGACCTCATCTAATAGCCTCATTTTATAGATAAATGTTCAATGAGGTGAGGCTATCCCTAAATCATACCGGGTTTGCCTATAAAAATGGAATAGGACTAGAGACCTAGTTCAGCCAAGACCATGCTAAGCCTTGGATGAAGAGATATTGTAAGAAAAGCCAATTAAGGCCATCCCAGCAACATACTGGGGTCACCTCTATATGGGGATCCACAGAGGAATAGCCCTCAGGGCTCAGGATCAAGAAAACCTGTGCTTCCTGGAAACGGGCTAGTTTTTAATCTTGTGGCCCTAACAAATCTTAGAACTGGGCACATTTCCCTCTTCGCTATGGCCACAGAGAAGGGTAGGGTCAAATATACAGTTATAGCGACTGTTTAGGAATAGTAAGTAAACTGTACCTGTCTCTGTGGTCTCTGTGGTCCTTGTTCAAAATATTTTTTAATGGCCTATTTTTGCCCACAGGGGAAAAAACTGCCCTAAGTCATTAGTCTGGATTCATATCCTGAAAAGACAGAACTACTTTTTCCCATCTCACATCCTACTAACAACACTCTCATTGACAACTATTGCTGACTCTCATCTTCCTCTTCAAATATTGGAGAAAATCCTCCAGAGTTACCACATGCCTACACTTCTCTAAATACAAAAAATCTTCCCCCAAACCTGATCATTCTAAGAATGATGGTCAGGAGCTAAGGGTATAAGAACTTTTAAGACCTACTTCTATACCAATGGCAGAGATTCCAGATTCAATCAGGGCTTTGTAACATGTGGCCACTTCCAAGTTACAAGAATTACCTAAATATCTCACGAAAGGCCTCAGAGAGTTTTTCCCTTAAGTGGCTCATGGTTTTCTAGGGAGATCAGCTCTCAGAATTATTTTCCATCAAGCAAATTACAGATTTGGAGGGTTCAAGAAACTGGCCACACCATGATTCAACAGTGTGTTTCTTCAGGTATAATATTCCCTGGAAATTTAGATTATTTCTTTCCCCCAGGTTTTCAATACACTTGGGGGCTTAAGACATTTATGTTCTTTTTTGATAATAAGTAGAAAAAGAGAATTTGGAGTTGAGAGGGAGATAATTAAAAGTATCAGCAAGAGAAAATGCTTTTGTAATGCTGCCTTAGGAAATATAAGAATTAAATTTCTACTGGTCAGAGAGGGGGAAATTGAGTTATCTATCAATGGCAGGCAATGCAGGCTATTTCTCTCTCCATCTCCATTATCTAACATCGGTAAAGATTGGACATTCAAAAAAAAAATTTTTTTTAGGAGGTCCCAGGGAATGAACCTGGGACCTCACACATGGGAGGCAAGCACTCAACCACTGAGCTACATCCGCTCCCCAAGGATTACGGTCTTTTGTTGTTTTTTAGGAGGTACTGGGGATTGAACCTAGAACCTTGTATGTGGGAGGCAGGCACTCAACCATTGAGGTATATCTGCTCCCCTCAAAAATTTTTAATACATTTATATTTATAGTCTAAAATATCACAAAATGGGAAAAGATCTATTTATGGTACCTCCATAATTCTATGAAACACTGACTCTAAAGTGAGACAGCAAAAAATGTATGAGGTATTCCACTGGCATTCCTTTAAAGATTTTAGCATGACTGAACATTTAAATACTTTTTATTAAATTTCCTAAATAAATATAGAAAGTGAAAAATAGAAGCGGTAATGAAACTAGGAATGACCAAAACATCAAACCAGACAATGAATGAATACTTGATACAATGAAAGTGCCCAACTCTCTCTCACACAAACCCCACACCCCTGCCAATCCTGAGCACAGAAGAGATCTTTCAAAGGCGCAGTCCTGAAGGGACCATCCCCAAATCCTTTATTTAGAAAAGTACTGGGAGTTCAGTGGGTCATAGATCATGATTATCATCTTGCCTAGAGCCAATTTCAAAATTGCACATTAATTGGGCCTAAAAGGGGATCTATATGGCAAAATCCCTTTTCCTTCTCCTACTTTACTTTCTAAATGGGAGGGGAAGCCCAGAAACCAGGCCAGCTGGCAAAAAAGTCATGGCGTGATGGCTTGGAGCTATGTATTCTAGAAAAACATGATCTTAAACTTAATCCATTCCAATGGGTGTGAGCCCTTGTAAACAGAACCTTTTGAGGAGGTTACTTCAGTTAAGGTATGGTCCAACTGAATCAGAATGGGCCTCAATCCTATTACTGAAGGCTGTATAGGGAAGGCCAGAGAGAGAGAAACACAGAGAGAGCAGGCAGAAGCTGGAAGTCAGCAGAACTCAGGAGTCAGGAGAGGCTTCCACGTGCACTGGGATCACCGGCAGCCAGCCCTAGGCCACCACAGCCTTCTGGGAGAAAGCATCACCTTGAAGACATTTTGATTTTGGACTTCTAGTCTCAAAATTGTGAGCCAAAATAAATTCCTGTTGTTTCAGCCAACCCATTTACTTCAGCAGCCAAAATAGTAGGACAGTTTTTTTTTTTTTGTTTTTTTTTTTTTAAAGATTTTATTTATTTATTCATTTATTCATTCATCCCCCCCTTGCTGCTTGTGCTCGCCGGGCCAGCCAACCACGCCGTGCGGGCGGGCCTGCCCTCACCAGGAGGCCCCGGGAACCAAACCCGGGGCCTCCCATATGGTAAACGGGAGCCCTACTGATTGAGCCACAGCCGCCTCCCAGTAGGACAGTTTTTGATACCAGGAGAGTGGGGTACTGCTACTGCAGATACGTAAAGATGTGGAAAGAGCTTTGGAATTGGGTAATGGGTAGAGGATGGAAGAACTGTGAGGGTTCAAATGTGAGAACTGTAGAGAAAGTCTGTATTATCTTAGAGAATACATAATTTGTCATGAACAGAATGTTGGTAGAAATATGGCCATTAAAGGTACTTCTGGTGAGGCCTTTGTAGGAAATGATGAATGTGTCATTTGAAATTGGAAGAAAGGTGATTCTTGTTATACAGTGGTGGAGAACTTAGCAAAATTGAGTTCTGATGCTGGGTGGAAGGCAGATCCTCAAAGTGATGAACTTGGCTATTTAACTGAGGAGATTGCTAAGCTAAGTGTGAAAGGTGCAGCCTGGTTTCTCCTTGCAGCTTATAGTGACATGAGAGAGGAAAAGGATAAGCTGAGAAATGAACTCTTAGCACAAAGAAACCAGAAATTGATGGTTTGGAAAATTCTGAGCCTATCCAGATCGTGTACTCTGAGACTAGGGCCAGAAGCACCTCTATCAGGGATCTCCCTGAGCTTCTGAAATTTGAGTCCCCAGAGAACAGGGCTCCATGTGAGGGTTTAACTGAACATGGATATAGTCAGCCATTTCAGTGAAAGTCCCGACTGGGAATGCAATTATACAGGAAGGATCTATGGAAAGTTCTATTTGTCTGATGGTTTGGACTCATGAGAACTACATGCAAAGCTTAACAATTTTTTTGTGAAATTTGTATGAGTAAAACTACTGGCACCCTGGACTGAAAGGAATAGAAATGGGACAAACTGAAGGAAGAATGACTTCAAGGACAGAACCATGGAAGCTGATGTCAGGGCTGAAGGTATCTTCTTGGGCCAGGAGAGCAGGCCCACCCATGTGTGTGGGAAGGGAGTGGGCGATCTGCCCCAGCATTTGGAGGGGCTGGGCTTTGTGCCACACTGTTCAGGGGAAGTGCTGCCGCCCCAGTGCTCACAGACGAGCCTGGCCGGCGTCCAGTGCTCCAAGAGGGTGGGGCCTGTATCCTAGCTTGCGCGGAGAGACTGGCTGCCATCCTGATGCTTGGGGAGGGAGGAGCCTTCACCCCAGTGTTCAGAGAAAGCATGAGCACTGCGTGAGTGCTTGGTAGAGGTGTGGCTTCTGCTCATTAGGCCCAAACATCCATCCATAGATGATTCTCAGACTTGAAATCTAACTTCTTGCTGGATCTGGGAATTGTTTGGGACCCATGACCCCTATTTTCCCTCTAATTTCTCCCTACTGGAATGGAATGCTTATCCTATGCCTGTCCCTCCATCGTATACTGGAAGCAGATAACATGTTTTCTAGGTTTAAAGGGTCTACAGAGGAGAATTGTACCCTATTACAGACCACATACCATAACCATTTGATGAAGCTTTGTACTTAGCATTGTCTTAGTCCTATTACTGAAGGCCTTATAGGGAAGGTCACAGAGAGAAAAACCAGAATCTGAAAGTCAGTGGAACTGAGAAGCCAAGAGAGGCTTCCACGTGTGTTACTATGTGATAGAAAAGAGAAAAGGACCAAGGATCAGGAGTAGCCAGCCCCAGAATGCCACAGTCTTCTGGGAGAAAGTATTGTTCTGATGACACCTTGATTATGGACTTCTCCCTGTCTCAAAACTGTGAGCCAATAAATTTCCATTGTTTAAGCAAACCTATTGCATGGTATTTGCTTCAACAGCCAGAAAACTAAAACACATATTAATGGCAAACTCTCACAAGAGGTCTCATTCCCTCCCTACTCCTGGGAGAAATTATATTGAGAGAAATTTGAAGCCAACATTTTGCATCTGTGAGCATTTGAACATGGTCACTCTTCTTCAATACCAAAGAAAAAAAAAAGGATGGAACATTTTCACACAAGACCACCTGTCATTTAGCATCTGTTTCTAGAATTCAGATCTCCTGATTCTTACACTGGGCCCTTTCCCAACACATTCTGCATTTCATGTTTACATTTCCTTCTAAAGGAAATATGAAAGTAATTCTTCATAACAATCCATCCCTCTACAGAGTTCTCCCTTTCCCAATCCCTAAACAGGGCTCCAGTTTAGAGTTCTATTGTTCTCCCTCCAAATTTGTCTAGAGTGTCTATTTATCTCCATCCCTACTGTTTCCACCCTGGCCCAAGGCACCATTATCATCACTTGACTAGAATACTTCTAACAGCTACTTGATGTCTCCTTGCTTCTTTCATACAAGCCCCCTCTGCCAGTCCAGTTTCCAGATTGTAGTCAGAATGTTCTAAATACACACCAACCTCACGATGTCATTTACTGATTGAGAGTCTCCCAGCAGCGGTGCAGTGTCCTTATGGCACTTTGAGTGAATTTATCGTATAAAGTGTAAAGTATACACCTTAGTGTTTTTATTTTTTTTCTCTTTTTTTTGGCAGCACAATTTGCTGAAAAGGCTGTCCTTTCACCATTACATTGCTTTTGCAACTTGTCAAAAATCAATATATGTGCGGGTTTAGTTCTGGCCTTTATTTTATTCTATGGATCTATCTGTCTATCTCTACAATAACAGGTTGTTCTGATTGCTGTAGGTTTATAATACTTCTTGAAATCAGGTGGTGTTAGTCCTCCAACTTTGTTCTTTTATTCAGTTTTTTTTGGGAGGGCTATTCTAGGTCTTTTGCATTTCCACATGAATTTTTTTTTCCACATCAAATTTAAAATCAGCTTGGGAGTGTATGTGGCTCACTCAGTTTAGCTCCCTTACATGGGAGGTCCTGGGTTCAGTTCCCAGTGCCTCCTGTAAAAACAAAAAACAACAACAAGCAAAACAAACAAAAAAACTCAGGGAAGCCAATGTGGCTCAGTGACAGCTTCCCACATACAAGGTCCTGGGTTCAATCCCCGTCCCCCAGTACCTCTTAAAAACAAAAAACAAAAAACAAAAAACAGCTTGTTTTTTGTAAAATCATTAGGATGGAGAACAGAGATGAGATGGAAAAAACAAGTCTCATGAAGGAGGCTGTGAAAGTTACTATCTGAGGTACAACAGTTCCACAGTATGGCTCTGACCAAATCACTATAGTTTCAAGATTGTCTACATTCTGGGCCTTGATGACTTTTCAACCTTAATTCTCACTGCACTTGTCCCATACGCTCTAAAAACCCATTTAAATGCCACCTTTTCTTTAAAGCCTTCCAACTGTCCAACACAGAATCAATAGCTCCTTTGCCAGCAATCATAGAGTACAATGTCCATGCTCCTGTTCTAGCACTTAACAATCTGCCTTATGTAATCAGTATTTGTCTCTCTCTTATTAGATAAGGAACCACATGAGAACTGGGAAAATCTCATTCTAAATCCCTGAAAGAGACTAGCACAGTGCTTTGCACTTCATATGCATTCATTATGGACTTTATAAAATATTTAACTTGCACCATCAATGATAATTTGTCTCAAGGTGTGTCTGCTCTCAGGTCCCTGTCTTCCTAATAAGGATCTCTATTCATATCGGATGGAGAGTCCCCTGATCCCAGTTTCTCTTCTTATTCTTTCTTTCTCATCCGCGGCACCGTTTTCACAGACCCAGGTCCTGACCGGCACCATATGGCGGTCCCTGTCTTCCTAAGAAGGATCTAGTACTTGGGGGGCCAGTGCTGAAAGACAGCAAAGATTCTGTGAGTGACATCCATTCACTTGGGTGGATGGAATATATGCCTTTAAAAATTTATTTTATTTTATTTTTTGAGGTACCTAGGGCCAGGGATTGAACCCAGGAATCCAGCACTCAACTACTGAGCCACATCGGCTCCCCTGAGTTGGTTTATACGTTTTTTGTTTTTTTTTTTTAGGAGGCACTGGGAACCAAACCCGCGACCTCCCATGTGGGAAGCAAGTGCTCAAGTGATTGAGCCACATCCACTCCCAAGACTTCCTATGTGGTAAGCAAATACTCAACTGCTTGAGCCACATCCACTCCCAAGCATATTATGCTTCTTAATAAAGAGAACAATATCTTTTCAGAATCCGAATAAGTTTACTATTATTTGGTGTTTGCAAAGGGCAAGAAATGATCAGCAAAAAGGATCCAGCAGTCAGAAACCTGGGACCAAAAGAGACAGCAAAGGGATACATAAAGATACAAAAGGCAAGCATCATACATATGTCAAAACTCGTCAAATGTTACTTACGTTTTGTGCATTTCATTTTACATAAACTTTACAACAAAAGAAAACACTAAACAAATGTCTAATTCTAGTTAATGATACAGATGCATTGTGAAGTATGTAGGGGAAGCATATTGATGTCTGCAATTTGCTTTGAAATGCATTAAAAAAATAAGATGGACTGATAGATGAAGACAGGGATAGACACGTATTAAGTTTAAGTATATTAAAATGTTAATGGAAGAATCTGAGTGGCTGGATTACAAGTATTCACCATGACATTATTTTAACTTAGTCAAAAGTTCAAAAATTTTCATAATAAAATGTTGGACAGTAAAAGTAAAGATCAGGCAGCAGATAGGAGCTGTGTGAAAGGAGGCAAAAATGCTGCTCTTGGTGTTGGTTCCAAGTCAAAGAGATACATATGCAGACAGAGGTAGCCTGTGCCATATCCAGTCCTGACCTTGCTTCACTGCCAGAAGATTTATGAACCATGGCTGACATGAGACATGCTAGAAAGATTATTGCAAGAGAAAGAGTATTGTGAGCTAAACATACGTTACAACATAAAACTTTTTCCTTAAAATAAACAAAATAAAACTAAAATGTTATTTAAACAATGCTACTGATCCTTTGGTGCTTGAATTATTATTTGATGAAAACCAAGGAAGTCCATCATTTCTAAGAGTATTTCTCCTTAAATAGAAAAGTTTTCTATTCAAACCATCAAGAAAAAGAATAAGCCATTTCTGTAACATTTTTGAGAAGCAAAAAGATATAAAAGGGAAGAATAAAGTGCATGAGGTTTTTTTTTTTTTTTTTAAAAAAAGATCCCAAATAAGATTTTACTGACAAATGAATTTAATCTATAAACAAATTTTTAGAACTGTTCTCATTCCTTTTTGTCCTTTATTCTTATTTCGTATCTCCCAGTAAGATTTTCTTTTCTTTTCTTTTTTTTTTGTAAGCATACACTATATGCTGAACTTGTCCCTAGAAAGTTGAAGCTATGGTTGTTAGCTTTTATAAGTCAAGTAATGGGCAGCAGCTCTCCAAGTTGGAGGAAAACCAGCAGGAATTTTTTGCAGTGAACCAGCTGAAAGGAGCAGCAGACGGATCCCCAAGAGGATGTTTCCCAGAAGGTACATATGGCCATGAAAACAGATACGGTGAAAGGAGCATGTTGCAGGGGTTTCACTGCTGCCCTGTGCCTTTCTAGCCACAAAAAAGTAGAGGATAGAAAAACTCATGAGATGCCATGATCTTTCGGGTGCTTGGGAACCTAAATCCCAGTAAGATTTTGAAGTTTTCCTCATACAGTTCATGTATATTTCTGGTTATATTAACCTAAGTTTTTGTGGGTTTTTTTTTGTTGTTATTATAAATAGAATTTTTTTTACAAAGGACACGCTAACTTATGACTGAGGAGAGAAAGGTAATCTGTCAGTTTATTTCTTTCTCTTTCAGTCATTTTACTAAAAACTCATTGATGTTACTTAAATCTCTTGTAATTCCTGGGGATACACTTAATCATTACTAATAATGATAATTTTGCCATCTCTTTTCCATGGTATACCACATATCTATTTAAATAATGGAGTGCCCTAAGCAGAACTTCCAGAACAATGTTGATATAAAATACTGATAAGCAGACATAAGTAAGTGCTGAGGGAAGGAATGAAAGAACAAATGAACAGTTTTCAAGATGGGGCAGAAGTGTGTGGGATTAACTGTCCGGGAGGCTTTGAAAGATGGAGGAAAAACTGTAATGAAACGGAGGAAGAATAAATTAATTAGGTTATAGGGAAATGTTAGTATAGTGTTAAGGTGGATTAAAAAGTGTAGGGTAGGGAAGCGGATGTAGCTCAAGTGGTGGAGCGCCTGCTTTGCATGTACAACATCCCGGGTTCGATCCCCGGTACATCCTAAAAACAAAACAAACCAACAGAAAATCCAATTCTCACTGGGGAGCAGATGTAGCTCACTGATTGAGTGCTGCTTCCCATGTATCAGGCCTTGGGTTCAATCCCCGGTACCTCCTTAAAAAGGGGGGGGGGCGCGGTAGGAAGGACCTAGTTCCCAGCTAGACGGTGAAGTGCAGCCAACAGCTCTAACCTTGCTGAAACTTGCCTGTCTGGCATTCTGCCTTCCCTTTTACCTTTTGTCTTTTATATCCTCCTGCCATCAAAGGATAGCCAGAGTTGAAATTCTTTACTTTCTCCATTACATAATCTTTATGCTAATCTAGATGTGAGATGATATCAATATGATATCTCTTAAGAGTCTCTCTTGGATTCTAGTGATATACATAATTTTGATTAGTTATACATACATGAACACATTGCCCGTTAATCTATGTGATTTTAAGAAAACCTGAAAATGATGCTAGGAGCTAGATATGCAGATTTTGCATTTTCCAAAAGGACCACACACAAACCTGCTTGATCTTGAACACTGAAAATATTAATAAAATGGGCAATTTTGAGAAAAACAGTCAAAATAACCTCAATTAAGTGTAGCCGCTGGACAATTTGATGTAATTATGAATTCCAAAAATACAATTGGATCATGCTTGTAAACTGATCTGTTAATCTGGGCATGATTAAGTTATGATTAGGGCATTGACTGGGCCACCTGTCAGTAGGGCGTTGAGCCCTATCCTTGGTGGGTGGGGGAATCAAATATAAAAAGCAAGGCAAACAGCCGAGAATTCTTTACCCAGCAAAACTGTCCTTCAAATATGAAGGTGAATATAAAGTATTCACAAACAAACAGAAACTAAGAGAGTTTGCAAAAAAGAATCCACCTTTACAGGAAATATTAAAGGAAGCCTTAGAACCTGAAAGAAAAAGACAGGAGAGAGAGGCTTGGAGGAGAGTAGAGAAGAAAGAATTAGCAGAAAGGATAAACAAGAGAGTAAAAAGAGAGACAAAAATAAGATGACATATGAAAACTAAAGAATAAAATGGAAGAAATAAATAGTGCGTTTTCAGTAATATCATTGAGTGTGAATGGATTAAATTCCCCAATCAAAAGATATAGGCTGACAGAATGGATAAAAAAACATGAGCCATCCATAGGCTGCTTACAAGAAACTCACCTCAGACACAAGGGTACAAGCCGGCTGAAAGTAAAAGGTTGGAAAAAGATACTCTATGCAAATAGTAAACAGAAAAGAGCAGGGGTAGCTATACTAATATCAGACAAAACAGACTTCAAATGCAAAAAAAGTGATGAGATGCGGAAGGCCATTATATATTAATAAAAGGGACGATCCTCCAGGAAGATATAACAGTCATAAATATCTACGCACCTAACCAGGGTGCCCCAAAATATATGAGACAAACTCTGGCAAAACTGAAGGGAGAAATAGACATTTCTACAATAATCGCCAGGGACTTCAACACCCCTCTCACATCATTAGATAGAACTAGACAGAAGATCAACAAGGAAACAGAGAACTTGAACAATATGATAAACAAGTTAGACCTAACAGACATATATAGAACAATGCATCCAAACTCAGCGGGTTATACATTCTTCTCAAGTGCCCATGGATCTTTCTCCAGGATAGACCACATGTTAGGTCACAATACAGCTCTCAATAAATATAAAAAGATTGAAATTATACAAAGCACCTTCTCAGATCATAATGGAATGAAACTAGAAATCAATAACAGACAGGAAAAAAGGAAATTTGCAAATGTGTGGAGACTGAACAACACACTCCTAAATATTCGGTGGGTCAAAGAAGAAATTGCAAGTGAAATCAGTAAATATATTGAGACAAATGAAAATGAGAACACAACATATCAAAACTTATGGGATACAGCAAAGGCAGTCTTGAGAGGGAAATTTATAGCCCTAAATGCCTATATTAAGAAACAAGAAAGAGCTAAACTCAAAGATTTAACTGAACAACTTGAGAAACTAGAGAAAGAACAGCAAACCAATCCCAAAGCAAAAAGAAGGAAAGAAATAATAAAGATTAGAGCGGAAATAAATGAAAATGAGAACAAAAAAGCAATAGAGAAAATCAACAAAACCAAAAGCTGGTTCTTTGAGAAGATCAATAAAATTGACAAACCCCTAGCTAGATTAACAAAAAAAAAAAAGAGAGAAGATGCAAATAAATACAATCAGAAATGAAAGGGGGGAAATTACAAATGACCTCACAGAAATAAAAAGAATCATAAGAGGATATTATGAGAAACGACATGCCAACAAACTAGACAACCTGGATGAAATGGACAAATTTCTAGAAACTCATAACCAACCTACACTGACACAACAAGAAATACAAGAACTTAACAAACCAATCACAATTAAGGAGATTGCATCCGTCATCAAAAATCTCCCAGCAAAGAAAAGTCCAGGACCAGATGGCTTCACAGGTGAGTTCTACCAAGTATTTCTAAAAGAATTAACACCAATCCTATTTAAACTCTTCCAAAAAATCGAAGAGGAGGGAAAATTACCCAACACATTTTATGAAGCCAACATCACCCTAATACCAAAGCCAGATAAAGATTCCACAAGAAAAGAAAATTACAGACCAATCTCTCTCATGAACATAGATGAAAAATTCTCAACAAAATACTTGCAAATAGAATCCAACAGCATATCAAAAGACTTATACATCACGACCAAGTGGGATTTATTCCTGGTATGCAAGGCTGGTTCAACATAAGAAAATCAATCAACGTAATACACCACATTAACAAGTTGAAGGGAAAAAACCACATGATCATCTCAATAGATGCAGAAAAGGCATTTGACAAAATCCAACATCCTTTTTTGATAAAAATACTTCAAAAGATAGGAATAAAAGGAAAATTCCTCAATATGATAAAAGGCATATATGAAAAACCCACATTCAACATCATACTCAATGGGGAAAGGTTGAAAGCTTTCCCCCTAAGATCGTGAACAAGACAAGGATGCCCACTGTCACCATTGTTATTCAACATTGTACTAGAACTTCTAGCTAGAGCAGTTAGACAAGACAAAAAAATTAAAGGCGTCCAAATAGGAAAAGAGGAAGTAAAACTCTCCCTGTTTGCGGATGACATGATCCTGTATTTAGAAAATCCTGAAGTATCCACAACAAAGCTACTTGAACTAATAAATGAGTTCAGCAAAGTGGCAGGATATAAGATCAACACGCAAAAATCAGTAATGTTTTTGTACACTAGTACTGAACAATCTGAGGAGGAAATCAGGAGGAAAAATCCATTTTCAATAGCAACAAAAAGACTCAAATACCTAGGAGTTAATTTAACCAAGGAAGTACAGGACCTATATGCAGAAAACTACAAAACAATGCTAAAAGAAATTTAAAAAGACCTAAACAAATGGAAAGACATTCCGTATTCATGGATTGGAAGAATAAATATCATGAAGATGTCAATCTTGCCCAAATTGATTTATAGATTCAATGCAATACCAATCAAAATCCCAACAGCTTACTTTACAGAATTAGAAAAGGCAATTACCAAATTCATCTGGAAGGGTAAGTGCACCTGAATAGCCAAAAGTATTCTAAAAAAGAAGAGCAATGTGGGAGGAATTTCACTGCCTGACCTTGAAACATATTACAAAGCTACAGTGGTCAAAACAGCATGGTACTGGCATAAAGATAGACATATCGATCAGTGGAATAGAATTGAGAACCCAGAAATAAACCCTCACCTATATAGTCAACTGGTTTTTGACAAACCTACCAAGCCCACGTTGATGGGAAAAAACAGTCTCTTCAAAAAATGGTGCTGGGAGAACTGGATATCTATAACCAAAAGAATGAAAGAGGACCCCTATCTCACCCCCTATACAAGAATCAACTCAAAATGGATCAAAGATCTAAATATAAAAGCCAGGACCATAAAACTACTAGAAGAAAATGTAGGGAAACACCTTCAAGACCTTGTAGTAGGTGGTGGTTTCTTGGACCTCACACCCAAAGCATGTGCAACAAAAGAAAAAAATAGATAAATGGGACCTCCTCAAAATTAAACACTTTTGCACCTCACAGGACTTTGTCAGAAGGGTGAAAAGGCAGCCGACTCAATGGGAAAAAATATTTGGAAATCACATATCTGATAAGGGTTTAATATCCAGGATATATAAAGAGATGTTACAGCTCAACAATAAAAAGACAAATGACCCAATTAAAAAATGGGCCAAAGACTTGAATAGACATTTCTCCAAAGAAGAAATACAAATGGCAAAAAAACACATGAAGAAATGCTCAACATCACTCATCATTAGGGAAATGCAAATCAAAACTACAATGAGATATCATTTCACACCTATCAGAATGGCCACTATGAAAAAGACAGAGAACTACAAGTGTTGGAGAGGATGTGGAGAGATAGGAACACTTCTTCACTGTTGGTGGGAATGCAGGATGGTACAGCCACTATGGAGGACTGTTTGGCAGTTCCTAAAGAAGTTGAATATAGACTTGCCATGTGACCCTGCAATACCACTACTGGGTATATACCCAGAAGAACTGAGAGCAGTGACACCAACAGACCTCTGCACACCCATGTTCATAGCCACATTATTCACCATTGCCAAAAGCTGGAAACAACCCAGGTGTCCATCAACAGATGAATGGATAAACAAACTGTGGTCTATTCACACGATGGAACATTATTCAGCTGTAAGAAGAAATGAAGTCATAAAGCATATGGCAACATGGATGAATCTGGAGGACATTATGTTGAGTGAAGCAAGCCAGACACAAAAGGACAAATACTGTGTGAATGCATTACTATGAACCAAATATATTGTGTAATATATTGTTTGACTCACACACAAAAAAAAACAAAAAAACAAAAAACAAAACAACAAAAAAATTTACATGTATCCATTACATTTAATTGAGAAATGTATATATTTATTCATCTGTGTTTACTTTTTTGTTTTTTATTGCTTATGTTTTCAATTATTAAATGTACAAAATAAAGTTAAAAAAAAAAAAAAAAAAAGGCAAGGCAAAGGACAGAGGGTGTAGGTTTTGAGTAGCAGTTTTTGAGAAGCAGTTTTGATGTTGGAGAGAGGGTCCCAGGAGAAAATAAGTGAGCCGTTTGCCTGATAGTCTACAACTGACCTTGTGGAGGAACCAGAGGCGCTAAGCCCGGAGAGAAATGCAGCCCCGGTAAGAGAGGAACCCAAGAAGCCTGAACCCTGGCAAACGTCAGCAGCTGTCTTGCTCCAACACGTGGCAATGAACTTTGGTGAGAAGAAACTTACACTTTATGGCCTGGTAACTGTGGACTTCTACCCCAAATAAATACCGTTTATAAAGACCAACCCATTTTTGGTATTTCGCATTAGCACCCCTTTGGCTGAATAATACAATAAGTGAATAACTAAAACTTAAAAAAAAAAAAAAAAAAAACAGTAAAAGACAACAAAAGGAATCAAGAATTATCCCTCTTGGGAAGTGGATGTGACTCAAGCCATTGAACTCCTGCCTACTACATGGGCGGTCCCTGGTTCGGTTCAAGTGCTCCCGAAGACAGTGAGTTGGCATGACTGGCAAGCACAGCAAGCTGATACAATAAGAGACACAAGAAAAACATAATGAGAGACACGACAAGGCAGGGAGTGGAGGTTCCCAGCACCTCCTAAAGAGGACGAGCAAGACAGTGAGCTGATGCAACGGGAAGGCGTGGCGAGCTGATGCAACAAGATGAAGCAACAAGAGACACAAGAAGAAAAACACAATGAGAGACACAACAAAGCAGGGAATGGAGGTAGCTCAAGCAATTAGGCACCTTCCTCCCATATCGGAGGTCTGGAGATCGGATCCTGGGGCCTCATAAAGAAACAAGGAAGATGAACAAACACAGCAACAACAAGGGGGTGGGGAGAAATTAAATAAATCTTAAAGAAAAAAAAAATTATCCCTCAAAAGGCTGGGAGCTTAGATGTTTTCTCTGGTGAATCCTTTGAAATATATATATTTTTAAACACACTATTTCCAGGGCCTATATAAATTTGTTTAGACTAGATCAAGGAATACAAATCTATGCAGACAAGCAAACCTGAATTAAAAGTAGACCTATTTTATCAATGAATGTAGCATATAATCTCTACAATACCTATGAATAGAATCCAATAATATATATTTTTAAAGCCAATATGATCATGTTAGATTTATCCCAGGAACTTAAGACCTTCACAATTGAGAAATTTCCAACTCTAATAAGAAAGAGCGTGCCCTTTCCTCAGCTGCCCCTAAAGCGGCCCTGTTCTTCGGAGGAAAGGCCGCGTTGCGCTGAGGCCCTCACTTCATCCGGCACTGGCCTGCACCACGGCCTCTGCTCCGGGCTCAGCTACTTGGCCCTCATACTCCTCAACAGTGAAGTCGCCGTCACGGCTAGGGTCAGGGTGAACGCCTCCGGCCTGGCTTGTTTGCAGAGGCCCTGGCCGACGTCAAGCGGCTGTGGACTAGCGGGTGGGCCTGCTCCCACCGCCACCGCTGCCCCGCTGAGGGGAAGGAAGTGGAAGCCACGAAAGGAGAATCTGAGGAATCGGATAACATGGGCTTTGCTCTTCTTTGTCTAGGCCCCTCTTGTTCAATAAAGAGCTGAACTCTTAAAAAAAAAGAACATGATCATTTCAGCCGATGCCGCAAGGACCACATCAAAACTCTAACACATTCCCATGCTGGCGGAGGGGGCGGCGTTGTGAGCCAGACGAGGAGAAACCTTAGTTTCTGCTGCTCAGACCGCCTCCACAGTGCACAGCACCGCACCAGGAGCCGTGCCAGCAACCCAAAAACACCGGAGGCAAGGGGAAAAACTGTAATAGATGAAGAGGTCAATCTACCGTGAAGAAGAAAGCCGCGATCACTGATGAGCGATATCACCTGGAAAAAACAACCTAGGAAGAGCGGGCGAGGAAGCGGAAACGTTACTGAAAGTACCAGTCCGTATCTGATCACAAAGCACACGACAAACATCAGTACTTTGCTATGTACCTGCAACAAGCAACGAGAAGGTTCGATGGAGAGAAGCAACCTCGTCACCACGGCAGGAGCAACGGCAAAATCAGCACAGAACCAGGGCTCCGTTAATCAGCGCCCCGCAGGCCCCCTCGAGAGCGATGCCAGAAGAGCGGGGCGCTCGGGGGCCCCCCGACCTCCCGGCGACCAGGCCCTGCCGCCCGCGCCGCAGACGCCCCGAGACCGCCCCGCCCGCGCCCCGCCCACGACCTCGACGCACGGACGCAGGAGCCGCCGCGGACGTCGACGTGCCCTCGCGGGGCGGGGCGGGGCGGGGCGGGGCAAGCCGCGGGGCCTTCTGGGAGCCGTAGTCCCGGCCGGGAGCGCGCCGGTGCCGCTCGGCTCCGCAGGGGCGCTGACAAGGGGCCGCTCGCGGACGCCGGCCCTGCTGCGGTCCTCGGGCCTCCGGGCGCCGCCGCCGCTGCTCGCGCCTCGTCTCCATCCTCGGCAGCCGAGCGGAGGTACCCGGACTTTTACCGACGCCGAGGGCAGGTGAGCGCGTTGAAGCGCGGAGAGTGTCGCCCGCGAACCAGAGGGAAGGTGGAGAGCGGCGCCCTTCGAGGCTTCGCTGGGAGCGCGGCTGTCAAATCCCGCTGTGCAAGGAGAGCCCTGCCTGGAAAGGAAGCTGGGAATGGGGCTGAGAAGTGAGGCCGCAGCCAGCAGCGGGGCGTGGCGGGCCCGGGAGCGAGGGCCGGGGACGGCGGCGGGGGCGGCGCGGGCGGATGAGGCCGGGGCCGGGGCCGGGGCCGGGCTAGGGAGTTCGACTTTACTCTACGGGAGGAGGTAGGAATTCCTCGAATTTGAAGTTTATTTTATCCAGTACCTCCCTGAATCTGTTTTAATCTCTTAAACTATTGAGATGAAACACAGTGATAGTTTTTCTGTTCTTTAACCATTCTTACTTTCCCAGTTAAACCCTGCTTGAATATGATATTTAATACACTGTTGTGTGCAGTTTGCTAATATTTTACTTAGGACCTTTTCACCTGTGTTCAGAATTGAGATCGCAATTTAATCTTTCTTTGTACTATCCTTGCCCAGTTTTATTAACAATTTTTTACAAGTCTCATGAATAATTTGTTCAGCATAGCTTTTTCTTCCATTCTGTCGGAGTTTGATTAAGAGAAACTATTTTTCCCTTGAAAGTTTGGTACAGAGAATGCAGAATCTTTTTTAAAAATTGGTTAATTTAGGTTTTGTAGTTCTTCTTTGATTCAAGTTTAAAAGGCACTTATGTTTTCCCACAAAACTTCATTTCATTGAAATATTCAAATTTGTTGGCATAAAGTTCATACTATTATTTTATAGTGATTCATATGGTGTTTTTTAATTTACACACTTTTGATAAGATCACTGCCAATACATACATTATTTTCCTTAACTATTTTTACATTACGCCAATATCTGTCATGCAGCCATCAAAAACCTTACAGGGGAGCCGATGTAGCTCAGTGGTTGAGAGTCTGCTTCACATGTACGAGGTCCCAGGTTCAATCCCTGGTACCTCCTAAAACAAAATAAAACAAAAACAACAAAAACAGTAAAATTACACAGGTTTGTAATCCAATTAGAGTCTAGCTTCTTAGAATCAGCCACTTTTCTGACTGCTTTCATGAAGTCTTCCTGTACTACAAAATCATGATCAGCAAGTGCAAACATAGTTGCTTCAGTGCAAACACTTCTCAGGTCTGCTCCATTAAAGCCATCTGAAAGTTTCACAATTGCTTCATAATTTATTTCACCATGCTTTAAAATGGGACCTGCAGGGAAGCGGCTGTGGCTCAATCAGTAGGGCTCCCGTTTACCATATGGGAGGCCCTGGGTTCGGTTCCCGAGGCCTCCTGGTGAAGGCAAGCCCGCCCGCACGGCGTGGTTAGCTGACCCAGCGAGCACAAGCAGCAAGGGGGGGATAAATGAATAAATAAATAAAATCTTAAAAAAAAAAAAAAAAATTAATTAATTAAAAAAAAATAAAATAAAATGGGACCTGCATAGATTTTCAATATATCTAATCTTGTTTGTTCATTGGGTAAAGCAATATGTATTTTTCTGTTTGTTTGTAGCCATGATCATTTTAACTCTATACAGAGAATCAAATCCATCCATTTGATTCAGTAACTCCATTAAAGTTCTTTGACTCTATCAGCTGAAGTACCCTCTGAAAACTAACAACCACCAATAACAGCTATTTCATCCATAAAAATGATGTATGGTTGATTGTCCCTGGCATAATTAAACATTTCTCCAATCAAATGAGCACTTTCACCAATGTACTTGTCAAAAATAGAACTAAATACAACCTTTAAGAAATTGCAGTCCAGCTGGCTAGCAATAAATAGCTCATGCCAAGAGTGTTTTTCCTGTACCTGGTCATCCATATAACAAACAGCCTTTTGGAAGTATTATCCCTACACACTGGAATAATTCTGGGTTTCTAAGAGGTAGTTCTGTTAGCCCTTTTAATTCCCGGATCTGTTCTGCTAGCCCTTCAATCTCAGAAGAAAAAACATACCCAGGGTCCTCATGAGACATTTGTAAACTACATCTCTCTTGGCAAAAATCTCAAGATAGCTAGTGTAGTCATATCCAAAGCAACTCTTGCTCCTGTCTTCAGCTTACTTTTGTCAAGCTGTCGACAACCCACAACATATCTTGGTCTGTTTGTAGCTCTAATAATGAATTTTTTTTCAGTTAATTGCTTAAGTACTTCGCCCACAATCTGTCCAACACTTTGTAGGGCCTTCAGATTACTTTCAGACTTTTCATACAGCTTGGCAAGTTCTTTATATATATAAAGAACTATATACATATATATATTTTATTACGGAAGTCGTGAACTTACAAAACAATTATGCACATGTGTAGAATTCCCATACAACACCCCTTCACAAACACACCACACTGTGGTGAAACAGTTGTTACAGATTATGAGATAATATCATCAGTCTATTACCACCAACCATGGTCTATAATGTATATTTGGCACACTTTTTCCATAATCCTCCATTATCAACACAGTACATCTTTGGTATTGATACAAGAATATTACAGTGGGAAGCGGCTGTGGCTCAATAAGTAGGGCTCCCGTTTACCATATGGGAGGCCCTGGGTTCGGTTCCCGGGACCTCCTGGTGAAGGCAGGCCCGCCCGCACGGCGTGGTTAGCTGACCCAGCGAGCACAAGCAGCAAGGGGGGGAATAAATGAATAAATAAATAAAATCTAAAAAAAAAAAAAAAAAAAAAAAAAGAATATTACAGTATTGCTGTTAACCACAGTCCATAGGTCACACCAATTGTATTTTCCCCGTGCTTCTCCACATTCCTACCACCCTGCAACAGTGATGTACATCTGCTCTAGCTCACAGGACACTCCTGAATCTGTACCATCAACCACAATTCTCATTCACCTCTGGGTTCACTGTTATTCAGTCCCTAGATTATTCTCTAGCTTTCTTTCAGTTGACATTTACATTCCTAGACTACCCTTTTCAGCCACAATCCCATTCATAAACCACCTGCTATTTACTATAATGTGTTACCATCAACTCTATCCATTTCTACACTTTTACAGTTAATTAAAACTACATATATTAAACATCAGGAGTCCTCAGCCCTCCTCTTATCTCCTAATAACCTTTACTCTAGGTTTTTTTCTTTTTAAAGATTTATTTATTCCCCCCACCCCCCATTGTTTTTGTGCTCGCTGTCTACTCTCTGTGTCCATTCGCTGTGTGTCCTTCTGAGTCTGCTTGTCCACTCTTCAGGCAGCACCGGGAACCGATCCTGGGACCTTCTGGAGTGGGAGAGAAGTGCTCAATCTCTTGCACCACCTCAGCTCCCTGGTCTGCTGCGTCTCTTTTTGTTGTGTCATCTTGCTGCACCAGCTCTCCGCTCGGGCCAGCACTCCACACAGGCCAGCTCGCCTTCACCAGGAGGCCTCAGGAATCGGACCCTGGACCTCCCATATTGTAGATGGGAGCCCAATTGCTTGAGCCATATCTGCTTCCCTATACTCCAGGTTTTAATTCCATGTGTTTTTCCTTCATATTTAGTTCATATAAGTGAGACCATGCAATATTTGTCCTTTTGTGTCTGACTTACTTCACTTAGCATAATGTCTTCAAGATTCATCCACATTATCATTTGTGTCCCAATTTCATTTCTTCTTACTGAAGCATAGTATTCCATCATCATATGTATATACCACATTTTGTTTATCTATCCATTTGTTGGTGGACACTTGGGGTGTTTCCATCTTTTGGCAACTGTGAATAACACTGCTATGAACATTGGTATGTAGATGTCTGTTCGCGTCACAGTTTTAAGGTTTTCTGGTATATACCTAGTAGAAGAATTGCTGGATCATATGGCAGTTCTATATTTAGCTTCCTGAGGAACTGCCAAACTATATTCCACAGAGGCTGCACCATTTTACAATCCCAACAACAGAGGAGTGTTCCTATTTCCCCACATCCTCTCTAGCACTTAATGTTTTCTGTTTTTTTTTTTTTTTAAATAATGGCCATTCCATGTGGTATGAGATGATATCTCATTGTTTTGATTTGAATTTCCCTAATAGCTAGTGATATGGAACATTTTTTCATGTGCTTTTTTGCCATTTGTATTTCCTCTTTGGAAAAATGTCCATTTAAATCTTTGGCCCATTTTTAAATTCTATTGCTTACTCTTTTATTGTTGAGTTGCATGATCTCTTTATATAGAATGGAAATCAAACCCTTATCGGATATGTGGTTTCCAAATATTTTCTCTCAAGTGGGCTGACTTCTCACCTTCTTGATGAAGTCCTTTGAATCACAAAAGTGTTTAAGTTTGAGGAGGTACAATTTATCCATGTTTTCTTTCATTGCTCATGCTTTCAGTGTAAGGTTTAAGAATGCACCTCCTACCACCATATCTTGAAGATGTTTTCCTACATTTTTTTCTAGAAGTTATGGTTCTTGCTTTTATATTTAGGTGTTTGATCCATTTTGAGTTAATTTTTGTATAAGGTGTGAGATAGGGGTCCTCTTTCTCTCTCTTGGATATGGCTATCCAGTTCTCCCAGCACCATTTGTTGAATAGACTGTTCTGTCCCAGCTGGATGGGTTTGACAGGTTTGTCACAAATCACTTGACCATAGATGTGAGGGTCTGTTTCTGAACCATCAATTCAGTTCCACTGGTCTATGTGTCTGTCTGTATGCCAGTACCATGCTGTTTTTACCACT
Organism: Tolypeutes matacus; assembly: GCA_026826555.1. Taxonomy (NCBI): domain Eukaryota; kingdom Metazoa; phylum Chordata; class Mammalia; order Cingulata; family Chlamyphoridae; genus Tolypeutes; species Tolypeutes matacus. The sequence continues at coordinate 614,302 of JAKSZT010054289.1, read as the reverse complement.
GTAGCTAGGCGATATGATTTAAAGTCCAGAAGTGAGAGTCCTCCAACTTCGCTTTTCCTTTTTAAGATGTTTCTGGCTATTTAGGGCCCTTTACCCTTCCAATTAAATTTGATAATTGTGTTTTCCATTTGTTTAAAAAATGCTGGTAAAATTTTTATTAGGATTGCATTGAATCTGTATATCAATTTGGGTAGAATTGATATCTTAATGATATTTAGCCTTCCAATCCATGAGCCTGGAATGTTCTTCCAATTATTTAGGTCTTTTTTTCTTTTAACAATGTATTGTAGTTTTCTGAATACAAGTGCTTTACATCTGTAGCAGTTTGGCAGTTTGATGTAATTATGAATTCCAAAAATAGATATTGGATCATACTTGTAAACTGATCTGTTAATCTGGGCATGATTAAGTTATGATTAGGGCGTTGACTGGGCCACATCAGTAGGGCGTTGAGCCCCACCCCTTAGTGGATGGGGGAATCCAATATAATAGGCATGGCAAAGGACAGAGGGAGCAGTTTTGAGTGGGAGTTGTGATGCGGAGTCTTGAGCTAGAGCCCTGGGAAGAGGAGCTTGGTCGTGAGGAAAGAGAGAAGGCCCTGGGAAGAGAAGCAAGCCATCTGCCTGGTAGTCTACAGCTGGCCTCGTGGCACAAAGCAAGCCTGAGCCCAGAGAGAGGAAAGCCCTGCAGAGAGAGGAACCCAAGAAGCCTGAACCCTGGCAAACGTCAGCAGCTGTCTTGCTCCAACACGTGGCGATGGACTTTGGTGAGAGAAGAAACTTACGCTTTATGGCCTGGTAACTGAGGACTTCTACCCCAAGTAAATACCCTTTATAAAAACCAACCGATTTCTGGCATTTTGCATCAGCATCCCTTTGGCTGACTAATACAAGATTCTTAAGTTTATTCCTAAATATTTGATTCTTTTAGTTGCTATTGTCAATGGAATTTTTTTCCCTGACTTCCTTCTCAGACTGCATATTACTGGTGTATAAAAACACCACTGATTTTTGCATATTGATCTTATATCCTGACACTCTACTGAAATTGTTTATTAGATCTAGCAGCTTTGTTGTAGATTTTTCGGGACTTTCTAGGTATAGGATCATATCATCTACAAATAGTGAAAAAGTTTTACTTCTTCCTTTCCGATTTGGATGCCTTTTATTTCTTTTTCTTGCCTGATTGCACTAGCTAGAACCTCTAGCACTATATTGAACAACAGTGGTGACAGTAGGCATCGTTGTCTTGTTCCAAATCTCAATGGGAAAGCTTTCACCATTGAGTACAATGTTGGGGTTTTTCATATATGGCCTTTATCATGAGGAGAAAGTTTCCTGCAATTCCTATCTTTTGTAGTATTTTTATCAAGAAAGGATACTTTGTCAGATGCCTTTTCTGTGTCAATCGATAGGACCATGAGATTTTTCTTTTTTGATTAACATAGTGTATTACACTTATTGATTTCTTGTGTTGAACTACCCTTGCATGCCTGGTATAAAACCTACTTGATTATGATGAATAATTCTTTTAATGTGTTGTTGGATTCGATTAGCAAGTATTTTGTTGAGGATTTCTGCATCTATATTCATTAGGGAAATGGGTCTGTCATTTTCTTGTTTTGCAATATCTTTATCCAACTTTGGCAATAAGGTGATATTGGCTTCAAAGAATGAGCTTTGTAGCGTTCTTTCTTGTTCAATTTTTTAAAGAGCTTGAGTAAGATTGGTATTAAATCTTCTTTGAGTGCTTGGTAGAATCCACCTGTGAAACCTTTTCATTTTGAGGAGTTGTTTGATGCCTCTTTCATGGTAAGTTCTTTTAATTGTCTCCTTACCTCCTTGAGACAGCTGTCAGTCTCACTGTGCTCCTGCAGCTTCTTGTGGTGGTCCCGAGACACCTTATCTCTAGAGCCCGCCATGCTGAGAAGCCATCATGCATCTTTTCTGGTGATTCTTTTCCCTTTTCAATTAGAGAAGTTGTGAGCTTACAAAACAATCCTGCACAATGTGCAGAATTCCCATACATCATCCCTCCACCAACACCTTACATTGTTGGGGAACATTTGTTACAGATCATGAAAGAACATGATCAGACTGTTACCACTAACTGTGGCCCATAGTGTACACCTGGTCTATTTTTCCACACTCCCCTATTAGTAACAGTATGTATTAGTGTTGTGCATTGGTTATAGTCCTTGAGAGAACACTCTCATGTTTGTCCTGTTAACCACAGTGCATCTTCCACCACATGGTTCACTGTGCTGTACAGTCCCACGCCTTGTACATTCTACCCAAAGTGTATGCTTAGTGGCTTTCACTTTTTTTGGTGATTTTTAAAGTCATTGCTTCTTAGTGATATTTTAAAATCACTGCTGTAACATTTAATTTTTTTCTGTTTTGAACCTAGTATTTACCTGGGCTCTCTTTTTTTCTTAATCCTGCAAAATATATGTCTTTTCAAAGACACAGCTTTGGGTTTTCTTTGTGATTTATGGTTTGGTGTGGACTTTTGTCTTTTTTGTGTTTTGGTTTTCTGTTGCATAATGTTTGCTTTCTATTTCTTTTCTTTTGTTTTAGATAATTTTGTTAATGTTGTTCTACTCCTTGGTTTGAATACTTAGTTCATTTATTTTCTCTTAATTTATTTTGTACTCTTCAAAAGATGTATATACATTTTAAAAGTCAAAAATGCTATAAGTCTCATAAGAAAATAAGCAGGCCCCTTAACCCTCAATCTATCTTCCCAGTGGCAACAACATTCAATATTTAACATCTTTGAACTGCCCTCAGTAGTTGTTATTCATCAATTTGAGAATTTTATTTCTTACTGTGTTAAATGAGAATTTTAACTTTTACACCTGGCCTTTCTTTTCCCCACATACATCCTTAAATTTAAGTCACAATATAATTACATTATAAATGTTGTAATATTTTTTGCTTAAGTCCATGTTCAGTGTTTTCATTGTGATGACTTGTAAATAGTCTTTACTGTTGAGCCATGGTAACAGTTACTTTTGTTTGTTTTGAGGTACCAGGGACCAGGGATTGAACCTGGGACCTTGTATGTGAGAAGCTGGCGCTCAATCGCTGAGCCACCTGGTGTTCAATCACTGAGCCACATCAGCTTCCCTGAGTTAGTTTCTCGTTTGTTTAGCTTGTTTTTTTTTTTAAAGATTTTATTTATTTATTCATTTATCCCCCCCTTGCTGCTTGTGCTCGCTGGGTCAGCTAACCACGCCGTGCAGGCGGGCTTGCCCTCACCAGCAGGCCCCGGGAACCGAACTTGGGGCCTCCCATATGGTAAACGGGAGCCCCACTGATTGAGCCACAGCCGCTTCCCTAGCTTGTTGTTTTTGTTTTTTTCAGGAGGCACCGGAAACTGAACCCAGGACCTCCCATGTGGGAGGTGGGAGCTCAACCGCTTGAGCCACATCTGCTCCCCAACAGTTACTATTTTATACAATTTTACATTTTCCTGTTTTTAATAATTGCTCTTATTTTCATTTGCCAAGTTTTTCTTTTATCTATTTAAATGCCCATCTATTCTATTTTCCTCAAGGTCAAACCTATTACACATCATATTTTTTTTCTTTTCCGGGACACTTACCCCCTAGGAGCCTTCCTCCTATAATCTCAGACTGATTCACTAGGCATGTTGTTTTTTGGGACTTCTCCTTACCCTCATCTATTACATCATTTCTTGTCTGGTTTGGATCTCCTATTTGCTGGAAACTTTTTTTCATTTTGGTGGATTACAATCTTATTACTTTCCTAGAAACAGATTCTATATTATGTGCATATATTATGATTGTCTAGACTAGAAGTGACTTTATTCTGTCCCTACATTTGCATGCTCTTTTGGCCTAATATAGAAATCCTGGATGGGAAATTATTTCTCCTCAGAATTTTGAAAGCAGGGGAAGCTAGACAGAAAATAGAGTAGTTAGCTGTTGAGATGTCATATTCCACGACTCTCACCATTCCTTTATATGTACCCTATGTATCATCTCTGAAAGTTTCTAGTTTCATTTGTTTATCTTTGATATTCAAAAATTTCATGATGATATGTTTTAGACTAAGTCTTTTAAAAATTTTCCATTTTGGTATATACTTTGTAGGCCTATTCAATCCTTAGATACTCTGTTATTTTTAGGAATTTTTCTTATATTTGTTTCTTCTTCCTCTCATTTTCTCTTTTCCTTCTGAAACTGAATAATCCAGTATTGGACCTTCTCATTATTCACCGTTTTATTTTGGATCTGCTTTCTGGAAGAGTGCCTCAACTTTATCTTCTAACTCTTTTAGAATTTTTTCCTATTATAATTTTTAATTTTCTAAGACCTCATTCTTATATTTTGATTTAAAAATATATATATAGCATCTTATTCGTATTTCATGGATGAAATATCTTTCTGATGATTTTTTACTCTATTATGAAATTTCAAACACACACAATACAGAAGAAATAGTATGACCCATCATTGAGCTTCAGTAAGCTGTCAACTCATAGCCAATCTTGTTTCATCAAACTCCCTCATACATTCCCCTCCCAATGTATTATTTGTATTATTTTTTAGTATTTAAGGAAATTTTTAAAATAATACCAATATAAATAAAATTTGATAATTAGTAATTTAAATAATTAAATAACTTTTTAAATATTTTGAGGCAAATCTCAGATATCATATATTATTTGTAAATATTTTAGAATTTGTTTCTGAATGGTAAGGAATCCTTTGAAAAACATAGTCAGGAAATATCACACCTACAAAATAAATAATTATTTAATAGCAAATATATAGGCAGTATTCAAATTTTCCTGTTACCTCATTTTTTTTTTTTAATTTCTTTGATTCATGGTCCAAATAAGGTACATTCAATTTCAAGTCTTTTTTTTTTTTTTTTTTTAAGATTTATTTTTTATTTTTATTTCTTCCCACCCTCCTGCCCCGTTGTTTGCACTTGCTGTCTGCTTTCTGTGCCCACTTGCTGTGTGCTGCGGCTGCTCATCTTCTCTTTAGGAGGCACCGGGAACCAAACCTGGGACCTCCCATGTGGTAGGTGGAAGCTCACTGGCTTGAGCCACATCCACTTGCCTCAAGTTTCTTTTAATCTAAGGTTTCCCATAGACTCTTTCACAGAGTGTAACATATATTTTTTTTTTCGTTTAATAGGTGAAAAATGATATCTCAATTTTGTTTTAATTCATATTTCTCTCATAAGCATCTTTGAGGATATTGTTGCCTTGAAGTTTGATTATTTTTCTGTTCCTTACACTGTCTTTATTTCTTCTGAAGTCCTCCTCTGTTTTGGTCATCTGAGTTCGATTTCCTTCTTCCCAAAAGAACATCCTTTCAGTAGTTACTTCAGGAACTGTCTGCAAATGGTAAATTCTCAGACATTTATGTCATATATATGATAATGTCTCTTACATTGCTCTCAATCATTAGGCAAGTATTGAATTATAGATTGACAATATTTCCCCTCCATACTTTGAAGACATTATTGCACTGTCTTCTGGTCTCTGTCTTTGTAGCTGAGCGGTCTGTAGTCAATATAATTGGTATTCTTTTTTAGATAATTTGGTTTTTCTCTCCAGTAACCTTAAAATTTTTCTCATTATCCTTGATGTTCTATAGTTTATTATGCATCTGGTGGATTTAAAAAATTTATTCTTTACAATGGAATATACACTTTCACATTAAGGATTTACATCTTTCTTTCAGTTTTAAAAGACACTGCTTCTTTTCTATTCCCTCTGTCCTCTTCTTCTAGAACTGCTATTAGACATATATTTTTGTCTTTAATCCATTTGGAATTTGTAAATATGTGAGGGAGGATTTATGTTTTTCCCAAACAGGGCGCCATTTGTCCTATTACCATTTGTTGCCTAGTTCATTCTTTCTCCCATTGATTTAAAGTGCTATCTTTATCATATCTAGCTATACATGAATCTGTTTGGAAAATCATTTTTATTTTCTATTATTACCCTACTATCATTCTGTTTAAGTTACTAGAGATTTATAATGCCTTTTGAAACATAATGGGGCAAGGCTTCATATTCTTTTAATATTGTCTTGTTTATTCATGTACATTAATTTTTCCATAAAACTTTTAAAATCAGCTTGTCCTGTTCCAAAAAAATCCTGTTGAATATATAATCAAAATCCCAATGCAACTCCAGTTTGAGAAAAATTGAAATCTTTATAATATTGAGTCTTCCCATCCATAAACAAGGTTAGCCCCCACTTATTCAATCTTTCTTGTTTAAGTTGTTTAATTTCCATAATTACTTCTATAACTAAAAGATATATTAAATTATCAAGGAGGGAATGAGCCCATAGTACCATTTTTAGCCTAACAACTTTAACCAGAAAGCAAACTGATTTCCTTTCTGCAAGGGGAAGCCTAATATGTTTTTGGTTTCCTTCTGAAAGAAGGGTGAGGATGAAAATACCTCCTTCCACAAAACTTTGTCATAGATTTATTCACTTTATTCAATAAATAATTTATTTTAAAGTGCCATATGCTGTGACTGTTCTAGGTGTTGAGAATACAGCAGTGAACAAAGCAGACTAGAATCTGTATATAACTTACACTAAAACAACAGACCTATTACACTTCTGTTTTATATATTACATATATATAGTGTGTGTGTATATACACACACACACACTTAAAAAAATTTTTTTTAAAAATTTTTAGGAGGTACCAGGGATTGAACCCAGGACCTCATACATGCAAAGCAGGTACTCAACCACTGAGCTACATCCACTCCACAAGATCTTTGTCTTTAAAAAGAAAAGCCAGTTCTATAATTTTGTGCCTCAAAACTGAACTGCACTGACGTATAATACTGAAATAGGTTTGCATTTAAAAGTTATCAACTAATTTTCAATAAATGAGACTTTTAGAAATATTTTTTCTTGCAAGTTATTATTATTATTAAAGAAGCTTTAGATTACATAAATGTTAAATTGAAAATACAGGGGATTCCCATATACCTTACCCCCTCACCTTCCCACACTTTTCCCCATTAACAACATCTTAGAGATATTAGCATAATAAATTATCTCATGAATTTTGTGATCTTTAAAGTCTTGAAATGTATCTTTTGAATTCACACTATGTATCCATTATTTTGCTGTTTGTATTGAGGCCATTATGAAAACTATTTTGGAAAGTACTATACTATCCAACATTGTTAAAATTTTTAGAGTCTCACTCCCAAATCTTAGGTCTTGCTCCTTCCTTTGTCTCTTGATTCCACTCAAGTTTTAGATAGGGGAGAGAAATTAAATTGGTGGTAATCAAATGAACATTTGTTTGAAAACCACTTATCTGCCTTTAACAATGTCAATAAAAATTTGTAGTATGAAAGCAGTGAAGTCACCATTTCTACTCACTGTATGTAGGGTCATTCAGATAAATACTAAGTTACATATAGAACAAATAAATTTAACTTAAATAATTGTGTTCAGCAGGAAACCTATTTTCCACTCCAGAAAATTATCTTTAAAAGCTGCAAATTATGCATGAAATTTAATTAAACAATTATTTTTGACTGATTCTCTTTAGTTTTTCTCATCCAGGGCTGAGAAGTAGTCTGCAGAAGCCAGTATAAATAACCATGATGGAAGTTCTGGAGGGGATCCAAAGATGACTATGTATTACATACCATTACAAACCCAGTAGAGATATTTAAACTGGAGACTTTGCTGAGAAGTGGGGAAAGGGGGGGACAGGGAGAGTATACAAATTTTTTTCACCTTACCCCCAGTGGGGCCCTGTTTCCACCTCTCTTCTTTTACTTGAACCTGCCTCTTTGGCTACAGGGAGAACACCTACAGAGACATAAAGAACTAATCCTGGTGAAACCCATCACTGCCCTGATTGGACCAGAGAAACAACAAGAGGAACATCTTGAGCCCTCTGCCCTATTCTACAGGCAGGTGTCACTTTCTAATTCACAAAATGGCAACCATTGACCTGTCCCAAACATGGACTCTGCCAGCACAGGATGCTGCCTGTTTCCATGTGGCAAACACTGAGGAAAAGATGGTTGCTGGATTTCTGACAACCTGGTTACAGGAACCAGTAACCTTCAAAGATGTGGCTGTGGAGTTCACCCAGGAGGAGTGGGTGATGCTGGACCCTGCTCAGAGAAGTCTGTACAGAGATGTAATGTTGGAAAACTATAGAAATCTCACCATAGTAAAATATCAATTATGCAAGTCTACTGTGGTCTCCCAGTTTGATCAAGAAGAGATAAGAACTATGAAAAGGAGAATTCTCCAAGGCATCTGTCCAGACTGGGATACTCAACTTATAACCAAAGAATCAACTCTTAAGCTGAATAGTTTGGGGTATAAGCCATCCAAGGGGGTGAAAATGATAAGATTCACAATAGATGACTACTGGTCCTCCATATTAGGAGAAGACTGGGAATGCCATAAGATCAGAAAACATCATCTGAACCCAAAGGGATATTTGAGGCAAGTGCCATTTACCCAAAAGAAAACAGCATCTCAGGAGGCCTATCGTGAATTTGAGGAAAACTCAAAATTTAGCTCAAAACTTGTTTTTTCACAGAGAGTTTCTACCAGTAAGCAGTGCCACAAATGTGACTCAGATATTATATGTTCAAAATATAATTCAATCCTAAACAATTATCAAACCTCTGTAAGTGAGAGGCTCTGTGAAAGTCATCAATATAGAGGTTTATGGCATGTTGAAAGAACTCAAACAGCACAAAAAGAGTACAAATGCTCTAGATGTGGTATACACTTCCAACATAATAATATGCTTCCTGTACATAATTTTTATATGATGGAGAATCCCTATGAATGTAATAAAAATGACAAAACTTTCTGTCATCATCCATCCATTAATCAACAGGAGCAAACTCATACTGGAGAGAAACATGGATGTAATCAGTGTGGCAAAGCCTTCAAAATTTTTTCTAATCTTATATTGCATGAGAGAAGTCATATGGGTGAGAAACAACATGAATGTAAGGAATGTGGGAAAGTCTTCAATGATTCCTCAACCCTAAGAAGACATGTGAGAACTCACACTGGAGAGAAACCCTATGAATGTAATCAATGTGGGAAGGCTTTTAGTCAAAAAACATCTCTTAAGGCTCATGTAAGAACTCACACTGGAGAGAAACCTTATCAGTGTAATCAGTGTGGAAAATCCTTTGGCACAAGCTCTTACCTTATAGTGCATAAGAGAATACACACAGGGGAGAAACTCTATGAATGCAGTGACTGTGGAAAAGCCTTTAACACGAGCTCTCACCTCAAGGTGCATAAGAAAATACACACTGGAGAGAATCTTTATGAATGCACTGATTGTGGGAAAGTTTTTAGTGGTCTTTCATCCCTTAGAATGCATGTGAGAACTCATACTGGAGAGAAGCCCTATGAATGTAAAGAATGTAGGAAAGCCTTCAGTGTTTCCTCTTCCCTTAGGAGACATGTAAGAACTCACACTGGAGAGAAACCCTATGAATGTATTCAATGTGGAAAAGCCTTCAGTCAGAGCTCTTCACTCATTATACACAAGAGAATTCATACTGGGAGAAAAACACTGTAAGTATTGTGAATGTGGAATTGCCTCTTTCAGTGACTTAAGGTTGACTCCAAGCTCATTATTTCAGGCTTTGTTCTAAAATAAGCATTTAAGGTATAAATTATACACTTTAGCTATATAAGTTTTGGTCTCTGTTATTTTAATTTTACCTTTGTGCTAATATTGCTTAATATTGATTATGACTTTTTTTTAACTTGGGATTATATAGACTTATGTATTGTTAATATATGAGGGACAAAGTTTTTTGTTACCTTTTTATTACTGATTTCTAAGTTAACTGCATTGTCTTCAGAATGTATAGACTATATGATACTGTTTTATTGGAATTATCTTGAGAGTTGCTTTCTGGTCCAGTGGGACATGTACTGTGAGCAGCCAGTCTATAACATTCAGCTCATCTCTCCTTATTAACAAACCCCATTTTTTTTTTTTTTTTTTTTTAAAGATTTATTTATTTATTTACTCATTTATCCCCCCCTTGCTGCTTGTGCTCGCTGGGTCAGCCAACCACGCCGTGCGGGCAGGCTTGCCTTCACCAGGAGGCCCCGGGAACCAAACCCGGGGCCTCCCATATGGTAAACGGGAGCCCTACTGATTGAGCCACAGCCGCTTCCCTAACAAACCCCATTTTAACTCAAGATAGCAATGCTTCCGGTTACAAAATTCTTCTCAGCCTTCCTGCAGCCTTATCCCCTGTTCCTGGCCAATTGAGAATAGGTTAGTATCACTGGAGATAGACCTATCTGTTTTGTTCTCTTTGACTTTTGCACTTTGCCCTTTCTGCCTTCTCCATTCTTCTCTCTTTGAACTTACCATTCCTGGAGTTGGAAGATCCAAGTTGTGACCCTGAGAATGACAACCATGGCCTAAGATTGATGTAGAAGACAGAGATCCGTGTTCCCCAAAGGCACCTTTAAATAGCTGTGTCTGCTTTCCATTGCTTATAGCTGAACATCTGAGAAAAATATAGGAATTGTTTTAAAAAGGCAAAATGTGAATATAGTCACCTTTTTTAAAAAATAAAAAAAGTCCATAGAGATATGTAGAGTTAAATGTTTTATGCTAGATATACGAATTTGGATAAGAACATAGAAAGGGGGCGACCGGAAGAAGAATGATGACAATTTTTGTCTTAGGGATGAAGATGGAGCCAAGGTCACTGAGAGAGCAAGTGAACAGAGAAGCAAGAAGGTAAAGCCCAACATTTCCGTCTTAGAAATACAGAGTTCTCAGATAGAGGGGACATTCCTAATTTCAAATGCTGAGTGGAGTCCTTGAGGTTTTGCTGTATGAACTTGCAGGTACTGACCATATTTCCTCTAGTATTCCAAAAACAAAATATGGAAGGAAGAACATATGGTGAAAGGATGGGGTGACAATTGCTAGTTTAGTCATGTTAACTTATAGGGTTGAGAGACAAACAGATTAACAGTTGATATGCAAGTCTGGACCTCATGTTGTGTAGGATAGAGTAAAAATTTTAGAGATATCAGTATCCAGACTACAATAGGTTTTACGATGGTAACTAAGGTTGCAAAGGGAAAATGGAAGGAGTGCCTACCACTGACCCTGAAGAATTCCTGTATTTAAAGGTAGGATTAAACAGTGAATCATAGTAGAGAGAAGGGAGTAAAACTAGGAGGAGTGAAATTTTACAGAACCAAGACAAATGAAAGGAAAGTACACTCAGTTGTTGTTTTAAGTGCTATGCAGAGGTCAAATTAGATGATGTCTTAAAGAGTGAACATACCATATAGTAATGTGAAGATCATTGGTGACCTTACTGGAAAATAATGTAATGGTATGTGGATGGGTTTTAGATGGGGAGAAGTTTAGGAATCAATACAAGATGAGAAAGTAAAGACACTATAGACAACTGTTAAAAGTTCAAATAGGAGGAGAAAGAGTAGCAGCTGGAGACAGATTTAGGGCCAATGTAAAGTATTTTTAAAATATGAAACATGTTTAAATCTGAGTGTGATGGATATAGTATGGAGAGGTTAAATATGTGGGCATAAGAAGGAGAACCAATAAAACAAAATGCCTGAGAAGGTATGGAGGAGTCTGGAGTGCAAATAAGTTTGGTGTTTGCTGTGAGAAGGGATACTTCCACCATTTTCTCAAAAGGAAGCCAGAAAGGGGTGAATTGGTTTTAATTCCTTTTTATTTATTTCTGTCAGAGTTAATTGCATTGTGGTCAGAGTTTCTAGCCTATATAATGCTTTTTGTTTGGTGTTTATTAAAAGCTACTTTGTGGCCCAGTGTGGGCGATACTGATATACCTTTCCTCCTCCTTCTTTACTAATAGAACCCAGTTTTGCCTGGGGTAGTAATGTGCCCAGTTAGCACGTTCCTCTCCCAGCCTCCTTGTAGTCAAGGGTAGCCATCTCCCTTGTTCCCGGTCAATGAAATATAGACATGGCATGAATTGTAAGTTTGGTGGCAAAATTATATGCCACCAGATAGAGGAAAGACTGGAGGCTTTTGTTAAGAAGCAAAGTCCTTCAGATATTCAGTAGGGCCTTCAGTAGAAAAGACAGCAAAACTAGCAAAGTCTTAAGTGACCAAGGAGAGTCCAGTTGTATAGCAGATAGCATCAAAGAAGAGGGAAAGGTGATAGAGCCAGATGGTATACGCTGCAAAGGAGGAGGGCTTTTGCAAACGGCTGCGAGATTTAGAGCAATATTGCGGAGCAAGGAAGACTTTGATCCAACCTTCCAGTCCATAGAGACATGGGGGTGGGTGGGACTAAACCGTCCCTTCATGCCCATCTATCACAGCCTCACATATCTTATTTTCAGGTCAGTGTTTGTATGCTCTCCATTGTGTATTTTTTTTTTTTTTTTTTTAAAGATTTTTTTATTTTTTATTTATTCATTTATCCCTCCCTTGCTGCCTGTGCTCGCCGGGTCAGCCAACCACGCCGCGCGGGCGGGCCCGCCCCCACCAGGAGGCCCCAGGAACCGAACCCGGGGCCTCCCACACGGCAAACGGGAGCCCCACTGACTGAGCCACAGCCGCTTCCCTCCATTGTGTATTATAATAATTAAAAGGAATGAGATGACCCACTGATTATGAGGATGCAGTGTTGCACTTAGGCTAATGATAGAAGCATAAATTAATACAACCTGTCTGGGGGATAGTTAAGCAATATGGGTCAAAAGCTGGAATACTCATGATCTTTAACCTAAGCAATTATTTTCTGAGCTTTTATAAAAGAATTTTTCATCCAAGCATGTATACTGCTTTATGCAGTATTAAATAAATGGAAAAGTCCTAAATTCCCAATAACAGCCAAATGGTTAAAAAAATGTATGTCCATAAAATCGAATATACTGTAGTCATTCACAAAAATGTAATTGTATATTCATTACTGTGGGTTTGATATATTGTGAAATTTAAATACAGATTACAAGCTATCAGTATAACTATTTTTGTTAAAACACATATTATAAATATGTATATATGTGTGCATTGAAAATATTCTGGAAGGGTATCAAAGGTTATTTCTGCATTGTAGAATTAACAGTATTTTTTTTCTTTTACTTTCCTGTTAAGTTTTCTAATTTATGTAGTAAACAGAGCTAAGATGTATGTTTTTAAGTAAACAATTCTTTTTTTTTTTTTCAAAGGATATGACAGGGTTTTTACTAATGGACTGGGTAGTATTTAGGACTTCCCCATCTCCAGCACAAATTATATTCCACGCATATGAGTAAACAATTCTAACATGAACATTTTTCCCTTAATTATTTTTCAAAAGTGTTTTTTTTTTTTTTTAAACACGTTTAAAGTTGTAAAGAAGAAAGATTAAATAGATTTGCTTAGCCTATCTCTGACTTTTTAAAAGCAGACTTTCTGAATGTGTTGCTAAGGGGCACAGGCTCTTCTTAGACTTCATCTAAATTGACTTCTAGGCAAAATTTGAACTATGAAGGAAACAAATAAGGTGCTATAAGAATAGGGAGACCTATGTTGGATAAGGCTGTTAGGGTAGGCCTCTATGGCCTTTGGCATTTAAGCTGAAATCTGAAAGAAAGGAAGGAATCATCTATAGGGAAATGGGGATGGAAAACAGGAAGAGCTTTATTTTTCTTTAGGAGGCACTGGGACCTCCCAAGTGGGAGGTGAGCATTGAACTGCTTGAGCCACATCTGCTCCCCTAGGAAGAGCTTTCTAAGTAGAGAGAACAGCAAGTGCAAAAGTCTTCATTCATAGTGTGTGTGTGTGTGTGTGTGTGTGTAACTGTTCAGGAAAAAGTAACTTAAATTACAAATATAAAATTAAGCTGGAAAAAAGAATCTTCATTCAGGAACCAGCTTGGCATATTCATGGAATGGAAAGTAAGGCCAGTAGCTGGAACAGTATTAGACAATAGACTAAGGAGAAGAGTATATAAAACCAGGTTGAAAAATAAGCAGAAGCCAGATCATAAAAGTCTTTGTCAGCTATGGCATGAGGTTAGATTTTACTTGAGGAGCTTTTAAGGATTCTTCATAAGGAGGTGAAGGTATTTGTTCTAAAAATATCACTGTTTGGGAGGGGTGGGGTATATGGGAATCCTCTATATTTTCTATATGACTTTTCTGTAACCTAAAGTTTCTTGGAAAATAAAGTGAAAAATAAAAATAAAACACTGGGGGAACACACAGAAAAAAAATATCACTGTTGTGGTTTGGAATTGTATATACCCCCAGAAAATCATATTCTTAAATTTAACCCACTCCTGTGGATGTGGACCCGCTGTAAGTAGGATGAGGCTTCTCCAGTTAAGGTGTGACCCACCTCATTCGGGATGGGTCTTAATTCTCTTATTGGAGTCTTTTATAAATAAAATGAATACAGAGAGAGAGCGAGCCACAGAAACAAGAGCTGAAAGCAACAAAACCGAGACGAGAAGGGAGACTGGCAGACGCTGTCATGTGCCCTGCCAGGTGGCAGAGGAGTCATGGATTGTCAGCAGCCAGTCTTCTAGAAGAAATAATTGCCTCGATGATGATACTTGATTTAGATATTGTTCTCACCTCAGAAGTGTAAGGTAATAAATTCTCATTGTTTAAAGCCAACCCATATCATTGTATCTGTTTTAAGCAGCCTAGCAAACTAAAACAGTCACACAGGCTTCCATGTAAAAAATCTGGAAGACCAGTTTAGGAAGCTATTGCAGTAGTTGATATATGAAATCTGCATGATAGAAAAGTGTCATTTCCTTAATATATACAGAGTTCTTTACAATAAGTAAGATGAGACACTTGTTTTTCACATACAGGAAAATCATAGCCTAATATTTGTCACGGCTTAAACTCAGCCATAATTTTTTAATGCATATCAAACACAGATAAAATCATATTTTTCACTTACCAGGTAGCAAAAGTTCACACTGAGTTTGGCTTTTCTGAAACATTTTCTGGCGCACTGTCTTTTTCTATAGATACTGGGAGTGTTGACTGAGTATTTCTTAAAAAGAATTCCTAAAATTCATTTCTTAAAAGAAATTTTAAAATATCAGATAATTCTTTTTTTAAAAAAAACAACTACATTTTCTACTTTTCTACCCTTTAAATTAAAGGCAAACTTATTGAGTGTTGCTAAAGGACATGAACTCTTTCTTCCAAATTACAGATAATCTGCCAGTTTTGCTACCTCTCTCTCGGCTCTGAAATTTTTTTATCTCTTCAAATGGATTTAACAGGTTTTCCTGCCTTTAGTTGCCCTAACTGACATGATAGAAAATTCTTTGGGGAATATCTCATTAACAAAACTTACCCCAGCTTCACCTGTTTGTGGGTATCTTATAATTTCCTACAGCACTAAATTGTTATCCAAGAAAATACGGAGTTACGGTTATTCTTCCGACAACTAATATTTATATCGCTATACTAAATATACCTGTTGCTTATGTTTCTGCATTCATAATAACTTTTTTTTTTTAATTCAATTTGATTTTTTTTTTTTTTTTAAGATTTTATTTATTTTATCCATTTTAAACCCTCCCTTCCCCATTTGCTGTTTTGTGTCCATTCGCTGGGCAGGGCAATTCTCTGTGTCTGTTTCCTGCCATTTCTTCTCATCCTCCTCCTCCAGTCTTCACCAGGATTCGATCCTGGAGACCTCCGATGTAGGAGAGAGGTGTCCTGCTGCCTGCGCCACCTCAGCTCCTGGCTTCTGGAGCTTTCGGAGCATCCCGTCTTGTCTCTCCCCTGTTACGTCATCATCCTGCTGCATGGCTCCCGGGGCCCGACGGCTCACCGGCACACACAGCCTGGCAGCCCATGCGCCTTCTGTATATATATTTTTTATTTTACCGGGAGGTCCCAGGGATCGAACCCAGGTCCCTCCATATGGCAGACGGACGCCCAGCCATTTGAGCCACATCCGCCCCCCTCATAATAACTTTTTGATTCAAGGCTGAAGCTTAGTGTAATAATCTTTGGAGCCATCTTTTTTACCAAAGCATGATATACACAGAGAAAAGTGTGCATGTTAAAAGTACACAGTTTAATTAATTTCCCCAAATAGAACACACCTATTTAACCAGCTACCATATCAAGAGCAAGCCAAATTCATACTTTACCACTTCTCCAATGCTGTTAGACTCTTATACCTTTTAACTCTGTTTATCCCCCTCCTATCTTTTGTGTTGCACTTTTTTGGTTCCACATATATTTTAGACTTCACTAGCCACTTCATTTATTTTTGTGCAAAGTCGCTATCTTAGTTTGCTAAGACAGCTATGTCAAATACCACAAAACTGGCTGGCTTAAAAGAGTCTCACGGTTTTTGTGGCTAGAAGTCCAAAATCAGCAGGCCACACTTTTTCTGAAGTGTGTAGTGTTCTGGGAGTGCCTTGCTGGCAGTCAATCTCCACCTCCAACCCATGGTGATAGCCTGCAGTCTTCCCTGAGGCATCTACAGCTCTGCAATTTCCTCTGCTTATAAATTCTCCAGTAAATGAGTCCACACCCACAGGACTGCTGGCTAGGACTTGAATATGTCATTGTGGGGGATAAGATAAGATTTAATTTACCACAGTCAGTGTTCATTTATATCAAGGATGGTAAGCTTTTTCTTTAAAGGGCCAGAGAGTAAATATTTTAGGCTTTGCAAGCCACATATAATCTCTGTTGCATATATATACATTTTAACTTAAAAAAATGTAAAACTATTCTTAGTTGTGGGAATAGGTTTGTCCTGGGCAAATTTAGTTTTCCAGTGCTCTTTATTTCCTTCTGGATGTCTGAGTTTCAGTGAAGGATCTTTTTTTTTTTTTTTTTAAGATTTATTTTTTTTTTCCCCCCCCCATTGTTTGCATTCACTGTCTGCTCTTTCTGTTCATTGTGTGCTCTCTGTGTCTGCTTGTCTTCCTTTTTAGGAGGAACCGGGAAGCGATCCCGGGACCGCTTGAACCACATCTGCTTCCCAAAGGATCATTTTCTACTGCATGAAGAGCTCATCTTAATATACTTATTTTAGTGTAGGCATGCTGCCACAAGTTCCCTCCGTTTGTTTATCCGAAAACATCTCATTTCAGCATCATTCCTGAGAGATATTTTAGCTTGGTATAGAAATAAAGGTTGGCAGGGATTTTTTTTTTTTTTCTTTCAGCACTTTAAACTTGTCATTTCTTTTGAAATAACCTTAGACTTACTGTTGCTTTTTTTTAAAGGCAATATGTCTTTTTTTCCTCTGGCTGCTGGTAAGGTGTCTTAGATTGTTAAAGACTTAAATTATTCAAGTTTGGTAAAGCTGGGTATGGAGACAAGGAGAGGAGAGAGATTTGAAATAAAATTTATTGGTTATTCACAATTTCCAGAGAAGTGTATGGCATGCCACGCAGGACAACAAAAACAGGGCATCAGAATCAAGGGGATGATGGGCTGTAGCCTTTATTGGAATCTTAGGGTGCCGCATTAGCAGTTGGGAAGTTAAACATGCAGTTGATGGGTAGTTGTTTCAATTTGGTGCCCCCCCAAAATTGGATAGGGGCCTCTGGACACCAGGGTGAGGGGGACTTAGGGTACATTATCTCACAGGACCAGCTAGAGGGTTAACTGTGATAGTTGGGCCAATGTGATGGCAAATCGTCAAAATGGCATTTTGAATTAGAGAATAGTAAGGTTTTCTCTTTGGTTTTTCAGCACTTTTTCTATGGTGTGCCTAGGTGTGGTTATCTTTCTTTTTAGCCTTCTTGGAATTTGCTGAGCTGCTTCAATCTGTAGATTGATAATTTTAATTATTTTGTAAAGTTCTCAGTTATCTCCTCTGTTATTGCCTCTTTTAGATTTCAATCACACATATATTTCATCTACTGAGTATGTCTTTAATGTCTTCCACTCTAATATTTTTCCCTCTCTTCTAACCCCTCCCTAATATTTTTTGACTTGTTGTCCAGTTCACTAATCTTTTGTTCTTCTGTGGTTAGTCAACTGTTCAGCCCATCTATTAAATTCTTAATTTCAGACACTTTGTTTTCAATTCTAAAATATCCATTTCATTTTTTATAGATTTCAATTATTGGTTGAAATTCTTCGGTTTTTCATCTTTTATCCCTATCATTTTATTTTCTTTAACATATTAACCACAGTTACACTGAAGTCCTTGTCTGCCAACTCTAATATCTGTATCACCTGAGTGTCAGCTTCTCTTGTCTCTTTTGTCTCTTAGTTATTGGTCTTTTGGTCCTATTCACATTCCTAGTAACTTTTCTGTGTGCCAGTTTTCTTTTGTGGACCCCAGAAGATCACATTCTTGAACTAGCCCATTCCTGTGCCTGCAAACACAGCGTAAAGGGGCTTTTTTATTAGATTCAGTTAAGGACCTTTAATTAGATCGCCTTTGATTGAATCGCTTTAGGGCCTTTGTTTGGACTACATCAATGAGAGGTGACTCAGCTTAGGTCTCCACCCTTTTGCTGGAGTCCTATATAAACTGAGAACTGAAAGCAGAAACACAGAGAAACAGAGCTGCTGCCATTTTTTGACCCTGCCACGTGACAGGACTTCAAGAACAGCAGAGATGGGCTGCCATCTTGCCTTGCCACATGGCAGGACTCCGGGATCTGTCAGCAGATGACCTTTGGTAAGAAAGTATCTCTGATGGTGCCTTGATTTGGACATTTCATGGCCACAGAAATGTAAGCTTTTACCCCAAATAAATTCCCTTTATAAAAGCCAACATAGGAAGCAGCTGTGGCTCAAGCAATTGAACTACCATTTACCATATGGAGGAACTAGGTTTGATCCCTGGGACCTCCTGGTAAAAAAAAAAAAAAGAAAGTAAAAAGGCATCCCAGACCTGTATGGCATGGAGAGGCACAGGCCCCCACGTGGCGAAGCGATGCACCAATAAAAAAAGATGAGGAGGCAACCAGATAGGAAAAAAAAGCCAACCTATTTCTAGTAATTTTGTATTGGCAGCTTTAGTAAACCCAAACAGACATGTTTAAATAACCACAGAAGCTGTAGCTTAATTTAACTTCTACTAAGGGAGTTTCTCCTTTCCTGTAAGTCAGAGTGTAATGGGTTAAGGACCTTGACCCAAGTAAGGATTTAGCTGATAGAAAAATTGAGTTTCAGTAAGATGCAGTTTACCTTTATTTAGCCTTTTTTTTTTTTTTTTTTTTTTTGGACATGGCAATTGTCAGCTTTTAAATCTGAGAGGTCTGGAAGGTCTTAGTCTCTTTAACTTCCCATCACATGCAGCTTCACTTTTTTTTTTTTTTTTTTTTTGCTCACTAACTGTTTGTTTTCTTTAGGAAGCTCTAGGAACTGAACCCAGGACCTCCCATGTGGGAGGCTGGCATTCAACTGCTTGAGCCACATCTGCTCCCTGCTTGTTTGCTTTCGTTTGTTGTCTGCTGGTTGTTTGTTTGTTTTTTTAGGAGGCACTGGGAACCGAACCCAGGACCTCCCATGTGGGAGGTGGGCACTCAATTGCTTGAGCCAAATCTGCTCCCCAGCTTCGTATTTTGACAAATGGTTTGAGGAAAAGACCACCATGTGTTTTAAGTAGTCACCATTCCCTGGGTATTTCATTCCTAAATACCAGAAACTACAGATTTTTCACTACTTCCTTTTAGAAGCTTTCAGTCTAGCTCCCAAACACTAAACCTTAGCAAAGGTCCAATGGGAGAAAAACAGTTGGGCATTTGAAACTCCTCAAGTTCCCAATCTGCTACCTCAGCCTCAGTTGACAACTAAAACATCTGTGGTTTCTCTTTCTCCCAGCAGATGCCTTTTTCCTGGGCTAAGCCCAATCCTCAGCTATGTCCATAATCAGTAAATGCTCACAGGAAAAAAAAAAGTAGCTTGTAATTATTGTTTATCTGGTTATCCCTCTTTGGAATTTTGGTTCATTCAGCCCTCATTGCTTCCACAGCTCTCTGATGTCTTTGAAAATATGATTTTGTAATTTATCTGCTTTTATCTAGCTGCTGCCCCAGAAACACTAACCTACTGCATCCTTGCTGGAAGCAGACTTTTGGAAGATATTAGAAATAACATTTAAACTCAACCTGCTTACCTTTTTAGTACTCTCTTACTACGACAAATAAAGCATATTCAATAAATGAAAATACCAACAAACTGGTCACTTCCTTTCTTTTTTCAGTGGGAAAAAATGTTTTATACTTTTACTATATATTTTTGGGATTATCTGTATTTAACTTAATACGATAATATAGTTCTTATTTTCTGAAGTATCTTACCAAAAAATTATGAGTCCCTTTTGGAAAGGTTGGGTAGTTCACAATGTTGTTGCATGAAGTGCATTTTAGGGGAAAGTTCTTGTTTTTTATGAGAATGATTGAGGTATTGTTGCAGTCTGGCAGTTTGATGTAATT
Organism: Tolypeutes matacus; assembly: GCA_026826555.1. Lineage (NCBI taxonomy): Eukaryota > Metazoa > Chordata > Mammalia > Cingulata > Chlamyphoridae > Tolypeutes > Tolypeutes matacus. The sequence continues at coordinate 593,863 of JAKSZT010054289.1, read as the reverse complement.
ATGAATTCCAAAAATAGATATTGGATCATGCTTGTAAACTGGTCTGCTAATCTGGGCATGATGAAGATATGATTAGGGTATTAACTGGACCACGTCAGTAGGGCATTGAGCCCCACCCCTTGGTGGGGTGGGAATCAAATATAAAAGGCATGACAAAGAGCAGTTTGGAGCAGTTTTGATGTTGGAATTCTGGTGAGGAAGGAAAGAAGGCCCCAGGATAGAGATGAGCCATTCGCCTGAGAGTCCACAGCTGGCCTTGTGGAGAGAAGCAAAGCCTAGAGAGAGCCTCATAGTCTATAGCTGACCTTGTGGAGGAAACAGAGGAGCTGAGCCCGGAGAGAAATGGAGCCCCGGGAAGAGAGGAACCCAAGAAGCCTGAACCCTGGCAAACGTCAGCAGCTGTCTTGCTCCAACACATGGCAATGGACTTTGGTGAGGGAAGAAACTTACGCTTTATGGCCTGGTAACTGTGGACTTCTACCCCAAATAAATACCCTTTATAAAGACCAGCCAATCTCTGGTATTTTGCATCAGCACCCCTTTGGCTGACTAATACAGGTATTAATCTCTCTGTTGCCTGCAAAGGCATCCTACCTAATTGCCCCTCACTAATCTGAGCATAGGTCTCTTGTCACTTTTCCGTCATCCAGGATTCTTTCCAATAAAGAGATCACTTTTGGTTTAGAAATATAAAGTACTGCTTAGAAAGGGAAGAAAATAGAGACTTCAAAATCTTATGGTTCTCCCTTTATGTGGACCCAGTCTCTTAGTATGAGAGAAGTAATTATAAGAAAAATCAGAGCAGAAAGAAGGATGGATACCTGCCACTTTCCTCCTCTACCAATTTTAAACAATTTTCTCAAGAACAAGCCCCCCTCCCCAATATTTCCTGTGGAGAAAGCAAAGATACCTAAATGGCAGATTCTGATTTTGGAGAAAAATCTTCCAAAATCCTCTCCAGACCAGGTTCTCATAGGTCTCCATCAAGGCATCCTCATATAAACTCCTTTTAGCAGGCTCCATTCAGCCTCATTCCTCCTAAGAGAAGCCAATGGCCACATACCTGAATGTTACAAACCCCTGAAGTATAAATTCTTTTTTTTTATTTTATTTTAAGATTTTTAATTTATTTATTCATTTATCCCCCCCTTGCTGCTTGTGCTCGCTGGGTCAGCCAACCACGCCGTGTAGGTGGGCTTGCCTTCACCAGGAGGCCCCGGGAACCGAACCCAGGGCCTCCCATATGGTAAACGGGAGCCCTACTGATTGAGCCACAGCCGCTTCCCAGTATACATTCTTTTTACCGAAGGTCCAGACCTCCATATGGTGCTAGAGAAAGTAATAATACTGGCCTCACTACAGGGAATGGAGAATTTGTGCCAAGGAATTATTCTGGCAGAGTTTGTGGCTTTAAATGATTCTAGAAAAGTGATTAGGCAACAACTGTATGTCCTGTTGTGTCACACATTGAGAGAAAAACGTTAATCTCATTTTGCGAAAAAAATTTACATATATGTGCAAAATATATCTAAACAAGACATTATGTATTCAAGTGCTAAATTGCATATTTCACATACTAAGTGCAAGGGAAGTTCTCAAAAGGGGCAATTAGAGGAGGCTAAAGCAGCATAGGAATGCTTCAAGGATAAGCTAAATCTTTAATGGGACATCTAAAAATGAGCAAGATAAACGTGGAAAGAAAAAACATACTGAGAAAATAAGCAGTTTGAAATTTGCGTTAGAATGATTTCCTCTTGTGTCTTACACAATAGTGAAAAACTGAAAACATGTTTCCAATAATAGAGGTTTTAAGGCTCACCACTTGATTCTAAGTACGCTAGGCTAAGGATCATGTATGTTTATATACCCAGTATTTAGCACAGTGCCTGGCATATAATAACCACTCACAAAACAATTTACCAATGAATACATGATCAAGTAAATTATGATTAAATTTGATGATGTACAAGTTTACATGGTATGAGCCCATAAAGAATAAATATTATATATGGTTACTCTGAATGATAAGATTATAGGTGTATTTTATTTTCTTTGCCTCTCTGTGAATTCTGTTTTGTTTTTCAAACATTAAGGATGTATAGTATGAAACAAAAAATATGTAAAAGTTATATAGGTATAAAAGTTTTTAATGATATCAAAAGGAGACAAGGGAATTACAAGGAGTGAGGAAATTGTGAATAAATAGAAAAATGAGAGAATGGGGGATGGTAAGGAAATATACATGTTAGAGGCAAAATGTTAGCATCTTCTTCAACATTCTTTTTGCTCTAGTGAAAATAACTCATGTAAACTGTACAGACCTTTTACTAAATTAGACTAGGAAAGAAAATAGCATTTTAAAATCAATGCAGACACTATAAAAAGTAGATCGTGCTTGGCATTTAATAATTGCTCAATAAATGTGAGTCCCATTCTCTAAGGTAAGAGATAAAATTCCTTTTGATATAACCTTTCCAAATTATATTACAAAGTTATTACTATTTTCTAAATAAGAATCTTTAAACATCTCTGATTTATGAATATCAGATTACAGCAAAACATTTCCTTCTTAAAAGTTTTTCAGAAACGTTTTAAATAAATGTTTTATCATATGGGTATTTATAATTTACTTAACTATTTCTCTTATTCTGGACATTTTCACTTGATTGTAATCTTGAAAATCCTTCCCACCTGTATTAGTCAGCCAAAGAGGTGCTAATGTGAAATACCAAAAATGGGTTGGTCTTTATAAAGGGTATTATTTGGGGTAGAAGTCCACGATACCAGGCCATAAAGTGTTAAGTTTCTTCTCTCACCAAAGTCCATTGCCATGTGTTGGGGCAAGACAGCTGCCGGCGTTTGCCAGGGTTCAGTCTTCTTGGATTCCTCTCTTCCCAGGGCTGCATTTCTCTCCAGGCTTAGCTTCTTTGGTTCCTCCACAAGGTCAGCTGTAGACTATCAGGCAAATGGCTCACTTCTTCTGGGACTTTCTCTCCATCATCAAAACTGCTTCTCAAAAACTGCTTCAACTGTCCTTTGCCTTGCCTTTTATATTGGATTCCCCCATCCACCAAGGGGTGGGGCTCAATGCCCTACTGATGTGGCCCAGTCAACGGCCCAATCATAGCTTAATTATGCCCAGATTAACAGATCAGTTTACAAGCATGGTCCAATTATATTTTTGGAATTCATAATTACATCAAATTCCCCAACGGTTACACCACCTGACAACCTGATTGCAGAAAAACAAGCATAAGAGCATCACATTCTTACCAACATACAGCATGCCTTACTAAATAACTTTTTACTTCAGATCTACTTAAAACTGAGGAAGTACATCCCTTAATGACACAGATATAGCCAGTCTTAAACTGGATCTAGCTATTCCTTTGCAGTCTTAATTTTTCTTTCCCATGAATTCTCTGGCAGAATGCCAGGCTCTAGTGACCCAGACATCTATGCTCAAAGCTTTCAACTATTTTGTTTATTGCCCTTGCCACATGCTATGCCAAAGACTAACCAAAAGAACCTCTAGATTGTCTTCATCAGGTAGGCCAAAGATAAAAAAGAGAATTCGGAAAGCAGCAAGAGAAAAGTGATTCATCCCATACAAGGGATGCCCAAAAAGATTAAATGCTGATTTCTCATCAGAAACCATGGAAGTAAGAAGACAGTGGTTTGATGTATTTAAGATATTGAAAGAGAAAACCTGCCAACCAAGAATCTTATATCCAGCAAGACTGTCTTTCAAAAATGAGGATGAATTTAGAACATTCACAGATAAATAGTAACTGAGAGAGTTTGTAACCAAGAGATGGGCCTTGCAGGAAATACTAAAGGGAGTGCTACATCCTGAAAAAAGATGTATGATTTCATTCATCTTGAGATGAATGAAAACAAGGTCAAAATGTATCAAAATCTATGGGATGGGAGAAGGGACAAGATGGCAGCAGCGTAAGGACCGCGAAGATTCAGCTCGTCCTACAAGGCAATTCATAATCACCCAGAACTATCTAAAGCATCTATTTGGGGACCCAGGAGATCAGAAGGGGACCCTGCAACATCTTTGAAAGTATGGAAGGAGACTGCCTATCTACAGAGAAGATTCATGAATAGAGCACTCCACGCCATGGAGGTCGGTGCCTATCTTCCACTGGCAGTGCCAGCTCCCTCAGCTCTTCCAGGGCTGGAGTTGGAAGCTCCATTTCCCATTAATGGGGGAGGGAGAGACAGTTGGCCACCAACTTCAGCTACTGATTAGTGAACTTGGCTTGCTAAAGTATAATCCTAATAACAGCTAAAGTTTGAACCTGTCCACGTCAGAAAGAGGCTGGTAGCTACCATTTTAACTCTGCCCCCAGCATGAAGGGAAGTGGGGCTGATTGAAAGTCACAGTGAAGTTAGGAACTGGCTTCTTTGCACCAAGATCAGATTGCAGCCTTAGCCTAGGGTCCACCCCACCTCTGGCAGGGAGGAAGCTGGGGGGACCTGCACCAGCCTCTTTGGGTAACTGCAGGCACCTTCAGCCAGCACTGACTGAGTAGTCAGACACTTGGGGCTCCATCCCCACAACCCAATAGGATAGAAGAGGAGCTATTTCCTCATCCTGTCCGGGCAACTGCAGGCGTTTTCAGCCCACAGGAACTGGTTTGCTGAGCACCTTCAATTCCATCTCCACCTCTGCCTACACCCATAGGATAGGAGGGGGCTGGTATTTCCTCAGCCTCTCAGGGCAACTGCAGGCACCTTTAGCCTGCAAAAACTCGGCTGTTGGTCACCTGTGACTCCGCCCCTACCCCCAATAGGACAAGAGAGGGGCTGTTTCCCCAGCCTCTCTGGGTAACTGCAGGTGCTTTTAGCCCACACACACTGAACAGTTGGACACTTGTAGCTCCATTCCCACCCCCAAGTAGGATAGGAGGGAAGCTGTTTCCTCAGCCTTTCCAGTCAATGGCGGGCACTTTCAGGCTGCACAGACTGAACTGTTGGTCACCTGTGGATCCATCCCCACCACCCAATAGGATAAGAGGGGGCTTGTGTTTCTTCAGCTTCTCTGGGCAACTGCAGGCACTTTCAGCCTTCACAGACTGGACTGTTTGGTGCCTGTGGCTCCACCTCACCCCCTAATAGGATAGGAGGGGTCTGGTGTTTCCTCAGCCTCTCTGGGCAATGGCAGGTACTCTCAGCCTACAGGGACTGAACTGTTGGGTGTTGGTGGTTCCGTTTCCACCCCCTAAAAGGCAGAAAGGACAGTACTCCCTGAGTCTCTCAGGGAAACGGCAGGAATTTTCAGCCCACACGGATTAGATTGTTGGGCACTCCAGATGGTCCAGCCCCACCGCTGGTTGGGGGATGGTGCTATGTCAGTCTACCTGGGCAACTGTGGTCACTATGGACCTGCACAGCATAGATTTCTGCCCACAGTTGCAAGCTCCATCCCCGCCCCAGCTAGGGGAGGAATGGGTGTGAAGATTCATCAGTCTCTCCAGGCAACTACAGACAGTCGTGTCCTGCACAGCTTGGATTATTACACATGGCAGCAGCTCTGTCCCCACTCCTGGCAGAGGAGAAAGGTGGGAGAAGCTTCAGTTCCTGGGGCAATGCAGGCAGCTTCAGCCTCCACAGCTTACAGCACCAACTACATCCTCAGCTCCTACTACATAACTAGCAAAGGAGAAAAGGCAAGAAAGCCCTAAACTAAACAAAGAATTTGAACCAAGAATAAAAACACCTAGTAAGCCAGATGCAAAGACACCAACAAAAGATTACAATCCATACCAAGAAACAGGAAGATATGGTCCAGATGAAGAAGATAAACCTCCACATGACATAAAGGAGTTGAGACAACTAATCATAGATGTTCAAATCTCCTTAATAAATTCAATGAAATGGCTACAGAGATTAAGGATATTAAGAAGACACTGGGTGATCATAAATAAGAATTTGAAAGCATACATAGAAAAATAGCAGATCTTATGGCAATGAAAGGCACAATAAATGAAATTAAAAGTACACTGGAGGCATATAACAAAGACTTGAGGAGGCAGAAGAAAGGATCGGTAAGCTTGAAGACATGGCCTCTGAAAGCAAACATACAAAAGAACAGATGAAGTAATGAATGGAAAAAAATTGAACAGGGTCTCAGGGAACTAAAAGACAGCAAGAATGTGCAAACATACATGTCACGGGTATTCCAGAAGAAGAAGAAAAGGAAAAAGGGTTAGAAGGAATATTTGAAGAAATAATGGTAGAAAATTTCCCAACCCTATTGAAGGATATAGATATCTGTGTCCAAAAAGCACAACATACTCCCATCTGAATAAATCTGAATAGACCAACTCCAAGACACATACTAATCAGAATGTCAAATGCCAAAGACAAAGGGAGAATTCTGGAAGCAGCAAGAGAAAAGCAATGCTTAACATATAAGGGATACCCAATAAGATTAAGTGCCAATTTCTCATCAGAAACCCTGGAGGCAAGAAGGCAGTTGTATGATACATTTAAGATGCTACAAGAGAAAAACTACCAACCAAGAATCTTATATCTAGCAAGACTGTCTTTCAAAAATGAGGGCAAATTTAGAATATTTGCAGATAAACAGAAACTGAAAGAGTTTATAACAAAGAGACCAGCTTTGCAGGAAATACTAAAGGGAGTGTTACAGCCTGAAAAGAAAGGAGAGAGAGGCTTGGAAGAGAGTCTAGAAATGAAGACTGTATTAGTAACAGTAACTAAAAGTGTTGAGAGTGCTGAAAATAAAAGATAGATAAAACCCAAAAGTCAAAATGGGTATAATGGAAGCAGATGTGGTTCAACCAGTTGGGCACCCCCGCCTATCACATGGAAGGTCCCAGGTTTGGGTCTCGGTGCCTCCTAAAGAAGACAAGCAGACACCCTCACCTGCTGCAACAAAAGCTAGACAACTGCACCCACCACAGTGAGAGCTAGATGCCACACCCTGCTGCAACAAAAGCTAGACACCACACCCTGCAGCAACAAGCAGATGCCTAAAGGAGCAGATGCCACAAGCCAGCAGATGCGGATGTGGCTCAGGCCATTGGGCATTCGCCTCCATGGGGGAGGTCCTGGGTTCAGTTCCTGGTACCTCCTGGAGAAGGTAAGCAAACAATGAGCAGACAAGAACTGTTGGGGGTGGGGAGGATAAATTAAAAATAAGTAAAGTAAAATAAATCTTTTTTTCAAAATGGGTGTAAAAAGAACTGCCTTTACAGTAATAACAGTGAATGTCAATGAATTAAACTCCCCAATCAAAAGATAAAGATTGGTGGAATGGATAAGAAAATACCTATATGCTGTCTGCAAGAGACTCACCTTAGCCAATAAGGGTTTGATTTCCATTCTATATAAAGAGTTCATACAACTCAACAATAAAAGAGGATGCAATCCAATTAAAAAATGGGTAAAAGATTTAAATAGACATTCCTCCAAAGAGGAAATACAAATGGCCAAAAAGCACATGTCACTATTAGGGAACTGCGAACCAAAACAATGAGATACTATCTTACACTATATAGAATGGCCATTATTTAAAAACCAGAAAACATTAAGTGCTGGAGAGGATGCAGAGAAATAGGAACACTCCTTCACTGTTGGTGGGATTGTAAAGTGGTGCAGCCTCCATGGAAGACAGTTTGGCAGTTCCTCAGGAAGCCAAATATAGAACTGCCATATGATCCAGCAATTCCTCTACCAGGAATATATCCAGAAGACCTGAAAACTGTAACAAGAACAGACATCTACACACCAACGTTCATAGCGTTGTTATTCACAACTGCCAAGAGATGGCAACAACCCAAGTGTCCATCAACTAATGAATGCATAAACAAAATGCAGTATACACATACAAAGGAATACTATGCTGCAGCAAGAAGAAATGAAATTGGGACACATATAACAACATGGATGAATCTTGAAGACATTATGCTGGGTGAAGTAGGCCACACAAAAGGACAACTATTGAATGATCTCATTAATATGAATTTGCATCTTTGTAATATGAGTTAAAAACCTAGCATATACGTTATTAGGAGATAAGAGGAGGATTGAGAAGAACTACTGATGCTTAAAGTATGTAGAAATTTTAATTAACTTGACTGTAAAAGTGTGGAAATGGATAGAGTTGATGGTAACCCATAGTGAGTAGGAACTGGTTTATAAGTGGGATTGTGGCTTAAAAGGGTAGTCTAGGGATGTAAATGTCAATCGAAAGAAAGCTAGAGAATAATTTAGGAACCCAGAGATGGATGAGAATTGTGGTTGATGGTACAGATGCAAGAGTATCCTTCTGTGAGCTAGAGTGGATATGTTTTACTGCTGCAGGGTGGTGGGAATGTGGAGAAGCATGGAAAAATACAACTGGTGTGACCTGTGGACTGTGGTTAACAGCAATACTGTAATATTCTTGCATCAATGCCAAAGATGTATTGGTAATGGGGGGTGGGTATGGAAAAAGTGTGCCAAATGTATGTTATGGGCCATGGTTGGTGATAATAGTCTGATCGTATTTTCTCATAATCTGTAACAAATATTCTACCATGGTGTGGTATGTTGCTGAAGGGGTGTTGTATGGGAATTCTACACATGCACATGATTGTTTTGTAAGTTCACAACCTCTGTAATAAAAATATACTAAAAAAATAATAGGTTGGGTTGGGGGAAAATACACCAAATGTAAGATATGGACCATAGTTAGCAGTAATATTTTGACAATGCTCTTGCATAGTTTGTAACCAATGTTTCACAACAATGCAAGGTGTTGGTGGAGGAGTGATGTATGGGACCCCTGTATGATGTTATGCATGTTTATTTTGTAAGTTCACAACTTTTACTATACACTTATTGTTTATGTATGTTCATATATGAATGATATACTTCAATAAAAAATATATTTAAAAAAATCTATGGGATGCAGTGAAGGCACTGCTGAAAGGGAAATTTATAGCCCTCAATGCTTACATTAAAAAAAAAAACTAAAATCAATGACCTAACTACAAAGCTGGAGGAACTAAAAAAAGAACAGCAAACTATTCCCAAAGCAAGCAAAAGGAATTAAATAAATATCAGAACAGAAATAAATGAAATTGAGAACAGCAACAACAAAAAACAATATAATTAACAAAACCAAAAGTTGGGGAAATGGATGTGGCTCTAGCGATTGGGCTCCCATCTACCATATGGGAGTCCAGAGCTCAATTCCCAGGTACTCCTGGTGAAAGGCAAACTGGCCCACATGGTGAGCTGGCCTGAGCAGAGAGCTGGCCCATGCAGAGTGCTGGTCCATGCAGGAGTGCTGGCCTGCACTGAAGTGCTGGCCTGCGCAGAGAGCTGGCACAGCAAGATGATGCAACAAAGAGAGACAGAGAGGAGAGACAAGAGAGACACAGCAAACCAGGAAGCTGAGGTGACGCAAGAGATTGAGCACCTCTCTCCCACTCCAGGAGGTCTCAGGATCAGTTCCCAGTGACGCCTAAAGAGAAGACAAGCAGACACAGAAGAACACACTGAGAGCAGACAGCGAGCACAAAACAAGGGGGGAGGGGAGGGAATTTTTAAAAAGTTGTTACTTTGAGAAGATCAACATAATTGACACACTTAGCTAGACTGACAAGGAAAAGAGAGAAGATGCAAATACATAAAATCAGAAATGAAAGTGGGGACATTACTACTGACCCCACAGAAATAAGAGATCATAAGCTTATACTATGAAAAATTGTATGCCAGTAAGTTAGACAACGTAGAATAAATGGACAAATTCCTAGGAACATACAAACCACCTAAACTGACCCTAGAAGAAACAGAAGACCTCAACAAACCAATCACAAGTAAAGAGATTGAAACAGTCATCAAAAACCTCCCCAAGTCAATGCTGGAGGATGTGAGTGGGGTTAAGAGGGTGGGATGGACTATCCTTAAAGCTGGGGGTAGGGCCGGAGGAAGGAATAGGTGAACTCTGGGGAAGCAGAGGACTGTGGTTGAGAATACAATTGTAGGAGTGTTCTTTTGGTAACTATGGTAGGGGAGGGTCTCTCAAGCAGGGTGTCAGTGGTGAGAGGATGTGTGGGGAAGGGTACACCTGGGACACACCTCTATGGAATATGAATGTGTTCATGTGGCCATAGGGTATTATTTCAATGGGTGGAGACCCACACAATAACCAACAAAATATTAAATTCCCATCCTGGGGAGTCCTGCTATGTTCTCTAATAGAGTGGCAAGAATCTCTACAGTACATAGGCAGTGCCTAAGAAAAGAAAACAGACCAATATGCCAAGCCCTCAATATTAATGCTTGTATATTTATGAACCTTATCCTTGTAAAATTGCAACTAGGCTAAATGTCTTCTCTCTAAGTCAAATTCTGCATATAAACTCACTACCTTCCTCCCATCATTGGACTTGACTCCCAGGGGTGAGCCTCCTTGGCACCAAGGGATTCTTACCAAGCACCAACCAGCAATGCATTTGGAAAAAGACCTTGACCAATATAGGGAAAATTTAAACACAAAAGAGTTCTTACAGCTAATCTTTCAAAGTGAGTCAGGAGGTCATTCCAGAGGTTACACTTATGTATGTCACAGTAAACAAAGCCTCAAACAGGGCTACTCCTGAGGACTCTATAGAGATATCTGGATAGTATAGGCAGGGCACACAGCCTCTGAAATCGGCACCCTGTCAGTGGGCCTTACCTTAGAATATATGATAACCTATTTCCCCACTGTAAAATAATTAGGCTCATTTATAATTTCCATACAAATGATTCTACCCCTTTTATTTGAACCTATAATTAGCACTATACCTATTAAATATAAGTTCCAGAGACTTATCTTTGATCTGTTCATATGCTGGTTGAGCCCTGAATCTCAGCAGAGTTGCAGCCAACACCTACTCTCCAGTTCATTGGACTCACCCAGGACAACTAACAAAATGTTGATGATGTACAACCCCCATCCCAAAAGAAAAAATCCCAGACCCTCTATTATTGACCCTTAATGTGATATAATACCTTCCTTGACATTGACTCAAGATTACAATATTACTATTAATTATAGTCTGTAGTTACATTAATTGTATTTTCCCATGCATCACCATATTCTTACCACCTTGTAATAGTGATGTACATTTGTTCTAGTTCATAGAACTAATATTTGTACTATTACCCACAATCCTCATCCGCCATCACATTCACTGTTATAGTCCCTAGATTATTCTCTAGCTATCTTTCAATTGACATTTACATTCCTAGACTACCTCTTTCAGCTTCAATCACATTTATTAATCAGCTGTGTTATACTCGCTATAATGTGTTATTATCAACTCCATTTCTACACTTTTACAGTCAAGCTAATTAAAATTTCTACATACATTAAAATGCTTTCTTTTTAATTCCTGTAAGTAAAGAAAATCAAACCACCAGGAGTTGGGATAATAGTATACCCATCTCAGGTTTCCTGTTTTCTGTCATGATGTAGTACAAAAGGACCTTGATCATCTTGATATCCCACCTAACATCATGCTAGTCCATGACACTGATCACAGTATGTTGACTGAACTTGTTGAGCAGGAACAATTTTGTGAATACACTGAAAAATCACTGAACTGCACACTTTAAATGTGTAATCTGTATTGCATGTGAATTCTCTCAATAAAGCTGTGTTGTTGTGTTTTTTTAAAGAAAGTATTTGCCAGGTCAATAGGTGCTTATGATAGCAATGGCTATGTTGATTTGCTCTGATAATGATGCATCTGGAACTTCTGGTGTTATTGTCATCTCTACCTGATTAACTTTGAATAATCTGTTATTCTCCAGGTCCCATTGTTTTTTGCACTAACCAAATAAGCAAGGTTAGTGGGAATGTGGTAGGGGTCACCAAGCCTGAATCTCAAATCTTTCATAGTGACACTAAACTATGTAATCCCCCCAAATTGTCATACTTCTTGAGGATTTCACTTGGCATTTTCTAGCATACAGCCCTTATTCCATAAATCTTATATCCAACCACTTGAGAATTAGACCAGTTTCAAGTCTATATATTCCTGGTAAACATTCTAAGACTAGAGAAATACTCAGGCTGGATTCATGGTCCCACTGGATTAACTGTGAAGTGGATTTATGCCAAGATTCCACCAATCTTGGCATAAATCCCATTCTGAATATGGTGGTATTTGAAGGTCTCCAGGGAAAAGTGTCAATTCAGAGTTAGTAGCTAATAATCCCCGATAGACCTAGGTGTTCTTTCCCATGGTTCACCCTGATAAATTACAGCAGATATTTCTGGGGAAGTACTCAGTTATATATGTGTGCCCAACTGAAACAACTTTTGTCAAAGGAAACCTGGCCTCTCCATCAGTTGAGAGCTGGCTTAACTTGGGGAGCTGCGTCAAGGATGTGAATCCCTACTGTAGTAACTGAGGCTTCTTCCCAGAAGATGTAGACTTCTCTCTCTACGTATCAAACAGCATCGGTAGACTACCCATCGGTTTTAGTTTCCTTGGCTGCTCAGGCAAATATCATGCAAGAGGTTGGCTTAAATAATGGGAATTTATTAGGTTACTACAGTTTTGAGGGCAAGAAAAGTCCAAATCAAGGAGTCACCAAGGTGAAGTTTTCTTCCTGAAGACTGGGTTCTGGGGCTGGCTGGCGATCCTTGTTCGTGGGATCCTGTGTCAGATGGCAATGCACATTGTGGCCTCTTCTGGCCTCTCCTCTTCTGGGTACTACTGACCTTTAGCTTCTTGTTTCACATGGCTTTCTCACTGTGTCTGAATTGTATTTGGCTTATAAAGGACTCCATTAATAGGATTAAGACTTATCCTAATTGAGTTAGGTAACACCTTAACTGAAGTAACCCCATCAAAAGGTCCTACTTACAATGGGTTCACACCCACAGTAGATTAAGAACATGTCTTTCTAGAGTACATAACTCCAAACCACCATACCACCTATTTTATTTCTAGGAACCCCATGATTATTTAGCCATTGCCACAGATCCATGTAGTTAAAAAAGATTACCATTCCATCCCTTGTATTCTTGTTGTAATTGTACCCAACTTCTCCCATACCTAGATCTCACCATCCCTATTGAAATTGGAATTCTAATTTCATTGTAGCAACCACACTGCAAACAGCCTACAAAGGATAGATAGCACAGAGCTCTTCAAGCATGCTAATACACCCTTCACCAATGTATTACCTACTCCCTTGAAAGGCTTTCATAGGCTACGGAATGGCTGAGCACAGTGCACATAATAGATCCATTCTAATATTCCCATCTTCTACTAAAGTAAACACTGGCTACAGCAACCATAAGTTAAGAGGGCAAAGGAGCCCATGGATGTCATCCAGGGGTTGGCAGAAAACAATGTGGAGAATGGATCTGCAGTAGAAAAATGGAAGATACTCAAATAATTTAAATAAATCGTAACTTATTCATGTTCTTCCTATTGCTGACAGCACAGGATAACCTTATTTTCACCCTGATACAGACCACTGTCTCCTTAGAAAATCATTCACACAATAGATCTGTCATAAGATCAGCCCATATGGATCCAGGTATGCTTCTCATCAGTGTTTCAGACAGGATGCACACTTAAGACAACCCTTCAGATAACGCATTTAGAACTCTAGTTTATGTAAATAAGGCTCTTTGATTAGGAATAAAACACTTCTAATTCCACCTTCTACAAAGTGACCTAATTTATATAACCTTGTGCCCTCAATGCAGTCACTACATTAGTGGTCAATTAGTCATTCCTATCCATATTATCTATTTCTCTATCAAATAAAACTGCTTACTTTCCTGATCAAAGTAAACTCCGCCTGATGGTGTAAGCTTTACCAGCTGGGCAGCTGATAATATAGCTTACAGAAATATGTGCTTACAGAAGAATTATTCTCAGAGTAAATGGAACAAAGAGAGAAAACTACTTTGGAATTGTCCTGTGTTGTACCTCATTTACATTCATTTCAGATTGAGTATGAAGTGTCTATAGTCAAATTCAAGGATAAACATTAGTACAAGTTGAAATCTAAACTCTCTTCCTCTATCTCAAAGGTAAAACCATAAGATCTAGCATGGTATCTGAAAAATGTTTCTATAAATTGTTTGTATAATGTTTCTATAAAAGCACACTAATCTTCATTGTTGGTGTCAATACTGTAATATTTATATTTTTCAGAATCACATATGTTGTAAAAAAAATCAGCAAGTACAAAATTATAGACAAAAAGATTTATTCTTTTCCCTTCATTTCAAAGCAAACAAAACACTGCCCTCCCACACATATAACACACAAAACTTCCCATGCTGATTTCTACAAGTATGACTTCTCAGAACTCTTATGATTTTGCCACATTCATTACAATGGTGGTTTCCCCCCCATTATGGTTCTCTGATGTAGAGGAGGTTTGTAATATTCCAAAAAGTCACCCTTGGTTAATCTCATCTATAGGGTTATTTTCTCTCCAACAATATTTTTTTTTTAAGTTAATAAATATGGGATGGTAAATGAAGGCATTCTTCAGTCATTACGTGATTTTTGCTTCAGTGTGAATTTTCTGTCCAGAAAAGTGCATTCTTTGTGAAGCTCATTCCTTACCCACAAATTCTGTCCATGATGAGCTGATACCGAATGAGAGCTGATCCCTAACTGAAAGCTTTCCCATATTTATTGGACATGTAGCCTTTTCTGGTAGGAATTTACTAATGTAGAGGGAGGGAATCCTACTCTCAATATTTATTGATCATGTTCTGGTATTGCAAAATGAATGAGTGTCGACTTAATGGTTTTTCCATATATTCCTAAGGTTTTTCTCCACAATGTATTCACTGATGTTGAATAAGGTATGGCCCACATTTCCTCATTCAACATACTGATATAAGGCTTCTCTCCAAGAGTCCTCTGAAGTCAAAATAAGGCATTAACTGCTCTTATAAGATATTTTTAAAATGATCCATACATTCTTTAGATTTTCTCTACAGTGTGAATTTGCTGGTGTTCAGTAAGGAATGAGTGGTAATTAAATGGATTTCCATATTCATAAGGGTTCTCTAGAGTATGTGTTCTCTGGTGTTTAGCAAGGTTTGAGCTCCAGCTAAAGGATTTGTTACATACCTTACATATGTAGGGTTTCTCCCCAGTATGAGTTATCTGGTGGAGAATAAGGGAAAAACTCCGACTGAAGGCCTTGTCACATTCAGTGCATGCATAGGGTTTCTCTCCAGTATGAATTTTCATATGTTGAGTAAGGGATGCATGCCAAGTGAAAACTTTGCCACATTCTTCACATTCATAGAGCTTTTCTCCAGCATGAATTCTCTGATGTTTAATAAGGAATGAGTGGCAACGGAAGGCTTTGCTACATTCACTACATTCATAGGGCGTTTTGGTAGTATGAATGCTCTGGTGCCGAGTAAGATGTGAGGCACGGCGAAATGCTTTCCCACACTCAATGCATTCATAAGGTTTCTCTCCAGTATGTGTAACCTGATGGCGAATAAGTTCTGAGCCACTGCTAAAAGCTTTCCCACATTTTCTACACATATACTGTTTCTTTCCAATGTGAATTCTCTGATGTCGAGTGAGGTTTGAGGCACGGCTGAAGGCCTTTCCACATTCAGCACATTCATAGGGTTTCTCTCCAGTATGTGTTCTCTGGTGTTCAACAAGGAATGAAAGGTAACTGAATGTTTTATTACAGTCCTTACACTCATGAGGTTTCTTTCCAGTATGTATCATCTGATGTTTTACAAGGTTTGAGATCTGACTAAAGGTTTTGCCACATTCCTTACATACATATGGTTTCTCTCCAGTATGAGTTCTCTGATGTAGCACAAGGGAAAAGCGCCGATTGAAAGTTTTCCCACATTCCTGGCATCCATAGGGCCTCTCCATGGTATTGATATTCATATGTCGAGCCAGGGCTTCTTGATGAGAGACTGTCACTTGTCCCTGATTTCCTTGCAGTATCTCAGTATCAGCCTCACATTTCCAGCCTCCTTTAAAACCATAATACTCAGGGTCTTGGTTTAGAATTCTTTCCATTATCAAATACTGGGATGAGTCATCTTTATAAATATCATTTTTTGGAGAAAGCTCTTTGATCTCACCATTTGACTCTGAAACTGAAAGATACCAAAAAAAAAAAAAAAACAAAGCAAATATTTCTTTTTTTCTGTATTGAGTAAAATAAAAGGCACTCTTCCCTTTTTTAATGAGATAATGAAATTGGAAAAAATCTCATCAACTGCATGGCTTTCATGAATGTCACATATATATCATATGATTGTGAAATCTGAACAGTATGCCCAGAGATTCAGAAAAGATCAAACACAGGTGTGAGGGAACAGAGGTGGCTCAAGCAATTAAGCATCTCCCTCCCACATCATAAGTCCCGGGTTTGGCTCCTGTAGCCTCTTAAAGAAACAAGGAAGACAGACACAGCAAGTGCAAATAACAATGGGGTGGGAATAAATAAATAAAATAAATTTTTTAAAAAAGAAAAAACAACAACAATACAGGTGTGGGTATATAAGGAGAAAGACTAGACATAAGTAACTAAAGGAGAGGGAAAGTAGAAGGTAAGTAATTGGAAAGGATAGGCTGTTAGTATTTCTCAACCCCATTTAAATTGTATTTTATGCCCAAAATACCTGAAAATTGCAATTTCATAACTTCTAATAAACTACAAGTGTGCCTCAGGTCCCACCAACACATAAGACCCTGAGTACACTTAATGCCTTTAGAATATCTTTATAGTAATTTATTATAAATGAAAAAAAAAAGTTTCTCTAAAAATATGTTCTATGATCCTCACTCTAACTCTACCTTCCAAAATAATATCTGAAGCTCAGCCTTGCTATAATAGTGTCTTTCTATCAAATTGTCTTTGAAAGACAAACATTAGCCCTAATTTTCTCCAAGCTGAGTTTTAAGAAGAGATTTCAACATTTTTATTTGAAACCATTTTAAAATAATGTGAAGTTGTTTTGTTTTGTTTTTTAATACCTTCTCTTGTGTCCTTATTCTTAGGAAATACACACTTACGCATTTAGGGGTAAAAGGCCATGATATGTACAATTATTCTTAAATGTTTCAAGAAAAAAACAACTCATATAGCAGATGATGAAGCAAATGGGGCAAAATGTTACCAACAGGTGAATGTGGGTAAGGGATATATGGGTATTCATTGTACAATTTTTGCAACTTTTCTATAAGTTTGAAATTATCTCCAAATACACATTTAAAATTTAATTTTTCTCTAAACCACACTTCAACTCATTATTTGTTTGGGGTGAGCACTACCTTTTATTATCACTCTGACTGTAAGCAACTGGAGAGAAGTAAATAGACTTCATATTTCTTTAATGCCCACCTCAGCACTGAATCAAAATCTATAACTACATAGCAAGCACACAAAAATACAGGAAAGATTAGGAAAGGGCTGGCAGAGCAACAGATGTTAAGAAATGATGACTCAATAAAGGTAACATCTTAAATTCCTTAAATTCAATTCCACATCTACTGAGTACCTAAGTGCCCTGGCAGAAGCTGAGAATATAAATAGGTAGACAAAGAGAACACACATACAAAATAAATACGAGACACAAGAATACATTCACAAAAACAAATAAAGGTTTTAATCTAGAGGGTTTCATCAAGGAAACCAGTTGGGAATTAGAATACACCAGATGAACCTGAACATTTAAATATAAGAAAAAAGCTAACTGCATAGATTTAGTATAGTATTTGCCAAATGATTTCCTGGACCAATGAGAGTAAAAAACACAAGAAAATCAGATTCAATATATCTAAGTAGAATGCTAATTATATATCCCTTCCCCCTCCTTCCTTCAAACTCACTTCACTTTTTCCTATCATCTACTATGCCCTCTTTTTGGTAGAAGCCAAATGGATTTGATAAAATTTAGCACCCTTACTTATTAAACCCTTATATCCAAAGTTTCACTCTTTTTTTTTTTTTTTTTTTTTAAAGATTTTTATTTATTTATTCATTTATCCCCCCCTTGCTGCTTGTGCTCGCTGGGTCAGCCAACCACGCTGTGCGGGCGGGCTTGCCTTCACCAGGAGGCCCCAGGAACGGAACCCTAGGCCTCCCATATGGTAAATGGGAGCCCTACTGATTGAGCCACAGCCGCTTCCCCAAAGTTTCACTCTTAATATAATAAAGAATTCCTATGATAAGGCAGAAACTAATATTATACTCAATAACAAAATTTTAGATGTAGTCAGTTTTTTCAGGGAAAAAAAAAATTACAGAATATCCTCTATCACCAGCATTACTTAAGATCATTCAGAAAGTACTTAATGTAGTATGAATACAGGAAGAAAGAAATTTTGGAAAGGAAATTTAAAAAAAAACGATTAGCATATTTGCAAGAAAAGAATCAATCTAGAAAGGTTTAGGGATTTTTTTTTTACTTTATTGCTACAATAAAGATTGAGAGATACAGATACATAAATACACTAGCATTCCTACAGAAAAACAATATATCTTGTTAGAAAAGAAACTGGGGAAAATTGCTTAAGAATAAACTCAACAATAGGTGTTCAGGGATTTACAAAGAAAATTCAAAATTTTGAGACAATGTGCAGATATTCTTCATGTAGATGTGTAATTTAGCTCAAGCATCATCTGGGAGCTTTTTAGAAATGCAAATATGTGCACTTCACTCCAAGACTACTGAATTTCTGAGGTGGGACCTGGGAAAATATGTTTTTAAATCCTCTCTACACGATTTATTTTGCAGGCTAATGTTTGAGAAGCATTATCTTGAATGATATCTCTCAAGTTCCAGAATATGATACTCAATTGCCTTTTTTTTTTTTTTTTAAAGATTTTATTTATTTATTCATTTATCCCCCCCTTGCTGCTTGTGCTCGCTGGGTCAGCTAACCACGCCGTGCGGGCGGGCTTGCCTTCACCAGGAGGCCCCGGGAACGGAACCCGGGGCCCCCCATATGGTAAACGGGAGCCCTACTGATTGAGCCACAGCCGCTTCCCCTCAATTGCCTTTTGAACTGATATACTCATGTATCCCATTGAGACCCAAAACTCAAGTCTCAAATCAATATAATTTCCCCCTCCTCTTCAAACATGCTCATGCTTCTTTCCTTAGGAACAACAATACCAACACGAAAAATAGCGTCAACATCAGTTCCTCAATCATCTTCATGTCTAATAACCACCAGATTCTTTTGAGTATATTTCCTTAGTTTGTAACCAATCTGTCCCCTCCATTCCCAGGACATCCCCATAGTTCAAGCGATGGATATTTTTAAACTAGGTGTGGCAACCCTCTTTCCTAGTCTTACCTCTAACAAATCTGTTCTTCAAAGTGCAGCAGCCAGAATGACCTTGCTAAAATGTTCTCCTGTCTGAACTATTTTGAAGACTCCCAATGCGCCTATGGATGAACTCCAAGTTCTGGTATGATCTGACCAGTGCTGACTCCTAACCAACTTCAATTCCCACCATTTTCCCACTAAAATTTATGCCTTTCCTCAAGCTAGAATGGACCTCATATTATGGCCATTTTACTAGTATGATCGTTCTATGTATTATAATGTTGCTTTTCTTCATTTATAAAATATGGGGGGGGGAGGATAGATCCATTCCTGTAAATATGAAGTATGCTCCAACATGTCTATTCCATTGAATGCAAATAAAAACTGGGCAGAATGTATAGAGCAGGTATCTGAAGACTAAAAACCAAATGGTAGCAAAAGAATTGGGGAAGGAAACCAGAACTCATAGTTAACACTAACTGGTGGTGAGTTTCTCATTTTTCCTCTCTCTACTGTCTCCTGACCTAAATCAAAAATAGCCTGAAGCCCACATATGGAGAAATACGTACCACATATGGAGAGAAAAAACTCCAAGAGAAGGCTATATTACCAGTCTAGGGGATGGGAAAAGGGGTCCCTATGGGCCAGAGAAATCCCATCTTTTGGTGGTTAATCTTCCATTCTCTCCTGCCCCACCCCAAGGTATCCGGCAGCAGCAGTGACCAGTCAGACATGTAAAACTCCAAGAGAGGGTAACCTTTTCCTACAAAAAAAAAAAAAAATCTGTAGCCCAATGACCATGGGGGTAATACCCACTTTTTTCTTTTACTCTTCATCCTCTCACTGCTCGGCTACAGAGGCAGATACAGTCACAGGAAGTAAATAGCAAAGGGGAAACTAAAGTTCCAGCTTTCTATCCAGAAGGCCTGAAAGAGGTGGTGGTCCTGCGAGCTGAAAAGGGACGGGGAGATTGTGCAGAGGGTTGCGGAAGAAAGTAATTCCATAAAGTTGTGTATAAATTCCTGGGGGGGGGGGCGGCGGATGTGGCTCAAATGGCTGGGCGTCCGTCTGCCGTATGGAGGGACCTGGGTTCAATCCCCAGGACCTCCCGGTAAAATAAAATATATATATATATATATATACAGAAGGCGCATGGGCTGCCAGGCTGTGTGTGCCGGTGAGCCGCCAGGCCCTGGAAGCCATGCAGCAGGATGATGACGTAACAGGGGAGAGACAAGACGAGATGCTCCGAAAGCTCCAGAAGCCAGGAGCTGAGGTGGCGCAGGTGGCAGAACACCTCTCTCCTACATCGGAGGTCTCCAGGATCGAATCCTGGTGAAGACTGGAGGAGGAGGATGAGAAGAGATGGCAGGAAACAGACACAGAGAATTGCCCAGCGAATGGACACAAAAACAGCAAATGGGGAAGGGGAGATTTAAAGTGGATAAAGTAAATAAATAAATCTTAAAAAAAAAAAAAAAAAAAAAAAATCTTGGGCTCACCCATGAGCTGTGCATAGAGGGATCTTTTTTTTTTTTTTTAAGATTTTATTTATTTATTCATCCATCCCCCCCTTGCTGCCCGTGCTCGCTGGGTCAGCCAACCACGCCGTGTGGGCGGGCCTGCCTTCACCAGGAGGCCCCGGGAACTGAACCCGGGGCCTCCCATATGGTAAATGGGAGCCCCACTGATTGAGCCACAGCCGCTTCCCCATAGAGGGATCTGACCCTAAAGAGCACACTAAGGGCTCTGAGAACTGAAAAACAGGGTAAACCACTGCCCAAGTTCCAGACATGCGACTAAGTAGTGCTTATGTGGGACAGTTATCAATAGCACTACAAAGGCTCTGAAAACTGGACTGTCATTGGAACGACATTCAAAGAAGTGACAGAACTTGTGGCTTTAACCTATAACAACAGCCTGCTTAAAAACATTAACATATCGACTTCTGGGAAGATGGCAGATTAGAGAGACACAGGACTCACTTCTCTCCCAGAAGAACAGCTAGAGGACAGGCAGAAATGGCAGGAAAAAAATGTTCTAGGGTTTAGGTCACCAGGGGAAGGCTGAACACCACCCAGAAGAGAGAGGGCACAGGAAAAGAATCAAGTTGGAAAGACTATGAGTAGAAGCTGCAACTGCAGCTGCCAGCGCCCCTCCTCCCACCTTTTGAGCAGACAGCTTTGAATTATCCAGCCTCTGGCTGGTGGCTACGGACAGAGGGGGCTACAAAAATCCACCTCCTCAGAAAATGGGAGAGAGAGTGGCGTAGCCTAAGGCTGATTGAACTTCTGGCCAACAAATTTGGTCTGCTGTGTCCCATGAGCCTTCCAGGCTGGGTGGGCTGCACCATTGGGAACCAGGAAGGGCCTAAAGAGATCCAAACCTCTCAATCACCTTCCCTGCTGAGCAGGACTGGTTGTTGAGGATGCATAGGGGAGTGGAATCATTCCTACCCAGGAAAACGGAGGGGGCTGCCGGCAAAGGTTCAACAGCCTCTGAGAAAGCCCCCTCCAAGGCCCTTGAAGATGGGTCTGCAGCCCATTGCTGGGTCCATGGCCCAGGACTGAGCGACAGGGACAATCCTAGAGACCTAGAGGCTGAACAAAGAATCAACACACAGCCTCCCACCACTAAATCCTTACTCGAGAGAGAGGAATTGAGCACCATAGTAGACTCACCATCAAAATCAGATATCTAGACATCAGCAAAAAACTAAACTAAACTAAGAAAACGGAAGAAATGGCCCGAGAAAAGGAATATATCAAAGGCCCTGATGAGACACAGAAAACCTGCATAGAAAAGTAACAAAGCTGATGAGAATGACAGACACAATAGTTGAGATCAAAAACACATTACATTTGTATGTATTGTGAGAATTTTGATTTTTACCCATAATAAAAAATAAATAAATAAATAAATAAAAATTAAAAAAAAAAAAAAAAAATGGTTACTAACAATTTGGCAGTTCCTCAAAAGTTAAATATAGAACTACCTCTTGACCCAACAAACCCACTAGTAGGTATATATCAAAAAGAATTGAAAGCAGGGGCTCAAATAAATATTTGCACACCAATGTTCATAGTGGCATTATTCACAAGTGTCTACCTTCCTATTATTGGATACTCAAAATGTGGGATGTATATGCAATGGATTATTATTCAGCTATAAAAGGAATGAAGTCCTGATACATGGGACAACATGGATGAACCTTGAAGACATCATGTTGAATGAAGTAAGTCAGATTACATAATCTCACTGATTTGAAATAATTAGAATAAGCAATCTCATAGAGTAATGATCTTGAATATAGATTACCATGGTACCAGATGGGGACAGGGTAGTGAAAGTAAAGACCTAAAATATATGTGATACCTTTTTAGAATGATGGAAGTATTTTAGTAAGGGATGGTGGTGATGGTTGCACAACATTATGAATGCAATTAACAGTACTGAAAGATATCTCTGAATATGATTAAAAGGATAAATGTTCAATTTTATATATGGTAACAGAATTTTTTTTCTAAAGGATCCATGGAGCATCACTATACAAACAGTGAATGCTAAGTTAAATCATGGACCTTAATTTATAGTACAAATATAAAAATGTACTTTGATCAATTGTAACCAATATACCATAGCAATCGAGGGTTTTTGGTGGGGTGTTATATGGGAATCCTGTATTTTATGCACGATTGTTCTGTAAAACTTCTCTAAAAGTAAAAAATAAAAGGATGTAGAGAAAAAATTAAAAAACAAAAAACAAAAAACAAAAAACACATTACAGGGAAGCGGCTGTGGCTCAATTGGTTGGGCTCCCCTTTAGCATATGGGAGGCCCTGGGTTCGATTCCCGGGGCCTCCTGGTGAAGGCAAGCCAGCTCAGGGGTGAGCTGATGCAGCAAGATGACGCAACAAAGGGAGACAAGCAGACTCAGAAAAATGCATAGCAAATGGACTCAGAGAGCACAAGCAGCAAGGGGGGCAGGGATAAATAAATATGTAAATAAATAAAAAATAAATTATTCATAAAAAAAACACATTACAGGTATACAATAGCAACTGAAAATGACAGAGGAAAGAATAAGTAATACAGAAAACAGAACATCTGAAACTGAAGAGAGAGAAAGAATGAAAAAAATTGAGCAGGGGTTCAGGGATTTGAATGATAACATACTTGTCATAGGAGTTCCAGAAGGAGAAGAGAGGGCAAAAGAGGCAGAAAGTGTATGTGAGGAAATAAGGGCTGAAAATTTCTCAACTTTCATGAAAGAAATGAAATTACATGTCCAAGAATGAAAACATACTCCAGTCAGAATAAATCCAAATAGATCTGCTCCAAGACTCCTACTACCATACTACTCAGAAGAATGCCAAATGTCAAAGATAAAGAGAAAATTCTGAAAGCAGAAAGGGAGAAGCAAACAGTCACATACCACGGATGCCCGGTAGGACTTAGTGCGGATTTCTCATCAGAAACCATGGAGGCAAGACAGTAGTGTGATATAATTAGGATACTGAAAGAGATAAATGGCCAGCTGAGAATTCTTTAAACAGCAGTTGGAGACTTCCATATACCACACACACACACATCATTAGATAGAATTAGACAGAAAAAATCAACAAGGAAACAGAGAACTTAAACAATACGATAAATGACCTAGACCTAACAGACATATACAGAATGTTGCACCCAAATCAGCGGGTTATACATTCTTCTCAAGGTCTCATGGATCTTTCTCCAGGATAGACCACATGCTGGGTCACAATACAGCTCTCAATAAATATAAAAAGCACCTTCTCTGATCATAATGGAATGAAGCTGGAAATCAATCACAGGGGAAATTTTGCAAATATATGGAGGCTAAACAACACACTCCTAAACAATCAGTGGGTCAAAGAAGAAGCTGCAAGAGAAATTAGTAGATATCACGAGATGAATGAAAACAAAAACACAACTTATCAAAATTTATGGGATACAGGGAAGGCAGTGCTGAGAGGGGAAATTTATAGCCCTAAATGCCTATAGTAAAAATGAAGAAAGAGCTAAAATCAAAGACCTAACTGAACACCTGGAGAAACTAGAAAAAGAACAACAAACCAATCCCAAAGCAAACACAGAAAAACAACAGAGATTAGAGCAGAAATAAATGAAATAAGAGGAAAAAAATAGAGAAAATAAAAAATTACGAAAGCTGATTCTTGGAGCAGATCGATAAAATCGACAAACCCTTAGCTAGACTAACAAAAGAAAAAAAAGAGAGAAGATGCAAATAAAATCAGGAATGAAAGGGGAAACATAATGACTGACCCCACAGAAATAAAAAGGATCATAAGAGAATATTATGAGAAACTGTATGCCAACAACTTAGAAAACTTCGATGAAATGGACAAATTTCTAGAAATGTACAAATAACCTACACTGATTCTACAAGAAATACAGGAACTCAACACATCAATCACAAGCAAAGAGATTGAATCAGTCAACAAAAATCTCTCAACAGGTAGAAGTGCAGGACCAAATGGCTTCACGGGTGAATTCTACCAAACATTTCGAGAAGAATAACAATTCTGTTTAAACTCTTCCAAAAAATTGAAAAGGAGGGAAAATTACCTAACACATTTTATGAAATCAACATTACTTTTTTTTTTTTTTAAGATTTTATTTATTTATTCATTTATCCCCCCCTTGCTGCTTGTGCTCGCTGGGTCAGCCAACCACGCCGTGCGGGCGGGCCTGCCCTCACCAGGAGGCCCCGGGAACCGAACCCGGGGCCTCCCATATGGTAAACGGGAGCCCTACTGATTGAGCCACAGCCGCTTCTCTCAACATTACTCTTATATCAAAACCAGATAAGGATACTACAAGAAAATTATAGACCAATCTCTCTAATGAACATAGAGGCAAAAATTCTCAACAAAATACTTGCAAATCAGATCCAACAGCATATCAAAAGAATTAGAAGGGAGAAGGGAAGTGGAGGTGGTTCAAGAGATTGGGCTCCTGCCTACCACATAGGAGATCCAAGGTTCAATTCCCGGGGCCTCCTGGTGACGGCAAGCTGGCCCTCATGGAATGCTGGCCCACACAGAGTGCTGGCTCACACGGAGAGCTGGCGCAGCAAGATGACGCAACAAAAAGAGACACAGAGGAGAGACAATAAGGGACGCAGCAGACCAGGGAGCTGAGGTGGTGCAAGAGATTGAGCTCC
The DNA here is from genome assembly GCA_026826555.1 of Tolypeutes matacus. Lineage (NCBI taxonomy): Eukaryota > Metazoa > Chordata > Mammalia > Cingulata > Chlamyphoridae > Tolypeutes > Tolypeutes matacus. Next base: position 568,324 of record JAKSZT010054289.1, on the reverse strand, counting down.
TCTCTCCACTCTGGAAGGTCCCAGGATTGGTTCCCAGTGCCGCCTAAAGAGAAGACAAGCAGACACAGAGAGCAGACAGCGAGTGCAAAAAAACAAGGGGGAGGGGAATAGACCTTTTATTTTAAAAACCCACTTGATCATTGTGTCCCTTTTTTTTTTTTTTCCAGGAGGTACCGGGGATCGAACCCTGGTCTCTCCATATGGTAGACAGACGCCGAACCTAAAAAGATTTATTTATTTATTTCTCCCCCCTGCCCCCATTGTTTTTGCGCTCACTGTCTGCTCTCTGTGTCCATTCGCTGTGTGTTCTTCTGTATCTGCTTGTCTTCTCTTTAGCGGCACTGGGAACCGATTCTGGGACCTTCCAGAGTAGGAGAGAGAGGCTATCTATCTCTTGCACCACCTCAGCTCCCTGGTCTGCTGTGTCTCTTATTTTCTCTCCTCTGTGTCTCTTTTGGTTGCGTCATCTTGCTGTGCCAGCTTTCTGTGTGGGCCAGCACTCCTGCGTGGGCCAGCACTCCTGCGTGGGCCAGCTCTCTGCTTGGGCCAGCTTCCCTTCAACAGGAGGCCCCAGGAATCATACCCTGGACCTCTTATATGGTAGACAGGAGCCCAATTGCTTGAGACACACCTGCTTCCCCAAGTGAGTTTTATTCCTGGTATGCAAGGATAGTTCAACATAAGAAAATCAATAACCATAATATACCACTTTAACAAACTGAAGGGAAAAAAACCACATGATCATCTTGATTGATGCAGAAAAGGAATTTGACAAACTCCAGCATTGTTTCTTGATAAAAATACTTTGAAAGATAGGAATAGAAAGAAAGTTCCTCAACATGATAAAAGGCATATATGAAAATCCCACAGCCAACATCATACTCAATGGGGAAAGGTTAAAAGCTTTCCCTCTGAGATCAGGAACAAGACAAGGATGCCCACTGTCACCAGTTATTCAACATTGTGAAAGTTCTACCTAGAGCAATTAACAGAGAGTAAATAAATAAATAAATAAAAGGTATCCAAATTGGAGTAGAGAAAGAAAAACTCTCACTATTTGCAAATGACATGATCCTTTATTTAGAAAATTCTGAAATATCTACAATAAAGCTACTACAGCTAATAAACAAGTTCAGCAAAGTGGCAGGATACAAGACCAACACACAAAAATCAGTAGTGCTGGGGAGCAGGTGTAGCTCAGTGGTTGCGTGCCTGCTTCACACGTACGAGGTCCTGGGTTCACTCCCTGGTACCTCCATTAGAGAAAATAATAATAAAACCGAAAAAATCAGGAGTGTTTCCATACACTAGAGTAATGAGCAAGCTGAGGAAATCAAGAAAAAGAATCTTTTACAATAGAAACAAAAAAGCCTCAAAAATCTAGGAATTAATTTAACCAGGAATATAAAGGATCTGTATTCACAAAACCACAAAACACTGCTAAAAGAAAGCAAAGAAGACCTAAATAAATGGAAAGATATTCTGCATTCATGGATTGGAAGACTCAACTCATGAAGATGTCAATTCTACCCAAATTGATTTATAGATTGAACGCAATCCCAATCAAAATTCCAACAGCTTACTTTATAAATATAGAAAAGCCAATTACCAAATTTATTTGGAAGGGAAAGGGGTCCTCAATAGCCAAAAACATTCTAAAAAAGAAGAGCTAAGTTGGAAGACTCACTCTTCCTGACCTTGAAGTATATTACCAAACTACAGTGGTCAAAACAGCATGGTACTGGCATAAAGATAGATATACTGATCGGTGGGACAGAATTCAGAGTTCAGAAATAGATGCACACCTCTACAGTCAATTGATTTTTGATAAGACTTCACCAAGTACAATTTTCTGGGGCAGAACAGTCTCTTCAACAAATGGTGCTGAGAGAACTGGTGGTGGGGTGCTGTAAGGGAGCCTTGTATGATGTTATGCATGTTTGTTTTATAAGTTAACAACTTTTACTATACACTTATTGTTTATGAATGTTCATGTATGAATGATACACTTCAATAAAATTTTTTAAATGGACAAAAAAAAAAAAAAAAAAAAGAGAGCCAGGTTTCAAATTTTACCCAGACTGACAAGTGTTGTCTTTTAAGATGTGTATTTAACTCATTTACATTTAATATGATTATTAATATATTTGAGTTTACACCTATCACTTTATTATGCATTTTCTATCTGTCCCTCCTTTCATATGTCCTTTCTGTTCTTGTTTTGGATTTTGTTTTCTAATCTTTAACTTTACCCCCTCAATTATTTTGAAGTTTTATATACACTTTTCCTATTTAATGGTTATCCTAGAATTAAAACATGCAGTCATGACTTATCAAAATCTAGTATAATATGATCATTTAACTTTTTTACAGTTTCACTGGAGTGTTCTATAGAACTTTTAAAAAGAAATAACATCATTATTATAGAAACTCATCAAAGAATAGAAAAAGAAGGTCTACCGCTGCTCATTTTAAGAGGGTAGTATAAGCCTTGCAACAAAATCTGGACCCACACATTATAAGAAAGGAAAAGTAGAAGCCAGTGTCACTCATTAAGGCAAAAAAATAACAAAAGGAATCCAGAAATATATAAAAATATTAGCAAATTAAATTACTAGTATATAAAGAGAATAATATATTGTGACTAATTTGATTTTTTTTCCAAGAATGCAAGGTTCTTTTAACATTATAAAGCTAATATACATGTTTCCATATTAATTGATTAAATTAGATCAGTTATATACTCATCTTAATAATGAAGAAGTATTGGACAAAATTTAACACTCATTCATGGTAAAAATCTTAGAAAACTAGAAATAAAAGAAAGCTTTTAAAATTTGATGTAGGAGAATTGTGGGAAGTTGGCAGAGCAGAAAGCTCCAGACTCACTCCTTCTGCCAACACAACTACTAAACAGGCAGGAACTGCATGAAACAACTATTCTGAAACTCCAGAGGCCAAAAGAACACTGTACAACATCCAGGGAAGAATGGGAAGAAGAGGCTGGTAAATTGCAATAACATACTCTAAATTACTCTCTACATGGCTACAATTGGCACCCACCCCCAACACTCATGGCAGGCCACCATGGGGTCCAGACCCTGGGCAGAAAAGAACATAAAAATCCTCTTCCCCAAGACCCGGGGTGGGTACCGATGATCAGTGATCATGACTTTTGATTCACAAATTCAGACTGCCGGAAGTCCCAGCTCTGAGGTCAGCGGACAAAGGTGGCAGCAGCCATTGTTTAAACTAGCCCTGGACAGGGCGACAGTGGTGGAGACTGAAGGACCCTGCACTTCCTCAGGGCTGCAGGCTCAGCTAGCTGGAGGGCTGCATTTGCTGAGCAGACCAGGAAAGATAAGCTTTGGGTAGCTGACAGATAAGCTCTTGGCACCCTTCCTGATCCCCTCTCCAGGCACTTTGGTGCTTGTCTGCCCCTTCCCCCCTTCATGGGTCCTTGGCCGTGTTTCAGCTGGGAAAGACGGACTTGGGAAGGCCATTTCCAGCATGCCCCTCCTCCCAGTATTTGCCCTTCTGCCAAAAGCAGTTTGAGACAATGAAAAAAGTATAATAAACTACAGAGGTGGAAAGTCTAGGGCAAAGTCCTGCTGGCTTCAAACAACCTGGAGAGGGAGGTCTGTCTCCTGGGAAACAGAGGAGACAACCAAATTCCTGTAAACAGAGGAACTCCAAAACAACTAACAAGCAAGAGCCCAGGACAAGATATAGGCCCTGAAAACCCTGCAAACTACATTTGTCTTGGACAGACCTTCCTCATAGGAGGGCTCAACAGAATCTGTCTTATAACCAGCTGATTAAAAAATCAAGAAATAGACACCTCGGGGAATAAATCCCAGAGTTAAGATTTTAAAATATTAAAATGTACAGTGTGCAACAAAACAGAAACACAAAGAAACAGGAAATGATGACCCATCCAAAGGAAGAAAATGAAAATCCAGAAAACATCAATGAAGAAGACAAGAATGTGGATATAATGAACTAAGCCTTTAAAAGAATGATCTCAAGGATATGAAGGAAAATACAGAGGAAGAACTAAAGGATATCAAGAAAACAATGAATGAGCAGATAAGAACCTTAGTAAAGAGACAGAAATTTTAAAAGAGAACCAAACAGAACTACGAGAATTGAAGACCACAATAACTGAAATGAAAATTTCCCAGGAGAGTTTCAAGAGGAGACTGGAGCTGGCAGAAAAAAGAATCAGTGAACTCGAAGACAAGTTCAAGTTCAAAGACAAGAAATGAGTTGGGGAAGCGGGTGTGGCTTAAGCAATTAGGCTCCCATTTACCATATAGGCGGTCCAGGGTTCAATTCCTGGGGTCAAAAGCAAGCTGGCCTGTGCGGCGAGCTGACCCACATGGCAAGCTGGCCCGCACAAGAGTGCTGGCCTGTGCAGAGAGCTGGCGCAGCAAGATGACACAACAAAAAGAGACACAGAAGTGGGACAATAAGAGACGCAGCAGACCAGGGAGCTGCGGGGGTGCAAGAGATTGAGCAGCCTCCCTCCACTCCGGAAGGTCCCAGGATTGGTTCCCAGTGCCGCCTAAAGAGAAGACAAGCAGACACAGAAGAACACACAGAGAGCAGAGAGCGCAAAACAACGAGGCAGGAAGGTAGCGGTAAATAAATAAATAAATAAATCTTAAAAAAAGAAGAAAAAGAAATGAGTCAGGCTGCGGAGCAGCAAGAAAAGAGAATTATTAAAAGTGAAAATATCCTAAGACACCTCTGGGACACGATGAGGTGTACCAATATATGCATTATGGGACTCCCAGAAGAACAAAAGAAAGAGGCAATAGAAATATTCAAAGAAATTAATGACAGAGAACTTCCCAACCTTTGCAAAAGATGTGATTATGCACAACCAAGAAGCCCAGAGAACACCAAACAGAATAAATATGAAGAAAAACACACCCTGTCATATAATGATCAGAAGAAATCAAGAAAAAAATTTCACTTACAACAACTAAAAGAATCAAATATCTAGGAATAAATCTAACCAAGGATGTAAAGCACTTATATACAGAAAACTACAAAACATTACTAATAAACAAATAAATAAATATGACATAGATAAATGGAAGGACAGTCTGTGTTCATAGATTGGAAGATTAAATATTGTTAAGATGTATCTATCCTACTCTAAGCAATCTATAAATTCAATGCAATCCCAATCAAAATTCCAACAACCTTCTTTGCAGAAATGGGAAAGCTAATGATGAAATTTATATTGAAGGGAAAGGAGCCCTAAATATTTAAAGTATTCTTTTTCAATCTTGAAAAAGAATGAAATTGGAGGACTCATACTTCCTGATCTTAAAACTTATTATAAAGCCATAGTAATCAAAACAGCATGGTACTGGCAAAAGGACAAACATATAGACTGATGGATTAGAAATGAGAGCTCAGAAATCAACCCTCACATTTACATCCATCTGATTTTTGACAAGGAAGCCAAGAAAACTCAATTGCGAAACAACAGTCTCTTCAACAAATAGTGCTGGGAAAACTGGGTCTTTATTTGAAAAAAAGAGAGAGAGAGAGAGAAGGAGGAATCCTACCTCACACCTTCTACAAAAATCAACTCAAAAAGTATCAAAGAACTAAATACAAGAGCTGGAACTATCTAAATCCTAGAGCAAAATATGGGGAAGCATCTTCAGGACCTTGTGTTAGGCAATGGTTTCTTAGATTTTACACCTAAAGCACAAACAACAACAAAAAAAATGAGGGGAACCGATGCGGCTCAAGCGATTGGGTGCCTGCTTCCCACATGGGAAGTCCCAGGTTCAGTTCCTGGTGCCTCCTAAAAACAAACAAACAACCAAAAAAACAATAGGCAAACAAAGGAGAGAAACAACTCATGTGGCTCAGTGGTTGAGTGCTGGCTTCCCAGATTTAGTCCCCAGCCCCAGGTACCCAAAAAAATAAAATAAAATAATTAGGTAAATGGTACCTCATCAAAGTTTGAAACCCTTATGCCTCAAAGGACTTTACCTTGAAAGTAAAATGACAACATATACAATGGGAGAAAATATTTGGAAACCACATATATGATAAAGGTTTAATATCCAGAATAAATGAAGAAGTCCTTCAACCTAACAACAAAAAGACAAACAACCCAATTAATAAATAGGCAAAGGGAAGCGGCTGTGGCTCAATCAGTGGGGCTCCCGTTTACCATATGGGAGGCCCCGGGTTCGGTTCCCGGGGCCTCCTGGTGAGGGCAGGTCCGCCCCCACGGCGTGGTTGGCTGACCCAGCGAGCACGGGCAGCAAGGGGGGGATAAATGAATAAATAAAATCTTTAAAAAATTAAAAATAAATAAATAAATAAATAAATAAATAAATAGGCAAAAGGCTTGAACAGACATCTTTCCAAGGAAGATATACAAATGGTCATAAAGCACATGAAAAGATGGTCAACATTAGCCATCAGGGAAATGCAAATCAAAACCACAATGAGGAGAGTGGATGTGGCTCAAGCAGTTAAGTGCCTGCTTCCCACACGGGATGTCCCAGATTCAGTTCCTGGTGCCTCCTAAAAACAAACAAAAAAAAAACAAGTAAACAAACGAAAAAACCAATTCAGGGGAGCCAATGTGGCTCAGTGGTTGAGCGCTGGCTTCCCACACATGAGGTTCTAGGTTCAATCCCTGGCCCTGGTACCTCAAAAAAAAAAAATTCTACTGATAAGTGAATTGCAACTATGTAAAAACCACACAATAAAGTACTATGCACAAATTAAAAGAATAAGATAGTATTAAAAAAAAAAAACAAAAAAAAAAAAACCACAATGAGATACCATTTCACACTCACTAGAATGCTGCTATTTTAAAAAATGGAAAATAACAAGTATTGGAGAGGATATGGAGTAACATGAACACTCAGTCATTGCTGGTGGGAATGTAAAATATTGCAGCTGCTGTGGAAGACAATTTGGCAGTTTCTCAGAAAGCTAAATATAGGAATATTATATGACCTGGCAATCCCACTACTAGGTATATACCCAAAGGAACTGAAAGCAGGGACTTACACGGATATTTGCACACTGATATTCATAGTGGCAGTATTCACAATTACTAAAAGATGGAAGCTACCCAAGTGTCCATCAACTGATGAATGGATAAATAAAATGTGGTATACATATACAATGGAATAGTATTTAGCTGTAAAAGTCCTGATACATGCGACAACATGGGTGAGCCTTGAAGACATTATGTTGAGTGAAATAAGCCAGACCTCGGACACTGGGCAAGCAAAAGGACAAATACTATATGATCTCACTGATTTGAAACGATTAGAATAAGCAAACTCATAGAGTCAGAATCCAGAACATGAATTACCAGGGCAGGGTAGGGGTAGGGAATGGGAACTCAAGGCTTAAAATGCTCAGAGCTCCCATCTAGAATGATGGAGATGTTTTGGTGATGGATGGTGGTGATGGAAGCACAATATTGTGAATGTAATTAACAGCACTGAAATATAAATGTGAACATGATTAACTAAAAAGGGACATGTTGGATTTTATATACGGTAACAGAATTAAAAAAAAAAAAAAAAAAAAAAAAAAATCCATGGAACTACCCTACACAGTAAATTCTAAGTTAAACCATGGACTGTAGTTAATAGTACAATTACAAATATGTGCTATCAATTGTAACAAATGTTGCACACTAATAAAAGGTGTTAGTTAATAATAGGGTGACATATAGGAATCCTGTCTTTTATGCAATATTGTTCTGTAAAACCACAACCTCTCTAATAAAGAAAAAAAATTAAAAAAGAAAAGAGATGAACTATCTACCCCAAAATTAGAGTAAATGTTGAAATACTGTAAAATTGCCCTTTGAAATAGGAAAAAAGACAAAAGATATCTGCTGTTAAAATCTCTATTCAATATTTTACTGGAGTTCCTAGCCAAGCCAATAAGGCAAGAAAAAGAAATATAATGCATAGGAACTGGAAAAGAAAAGACAAAATTCCCATTATTCACAAACAATATTACTGAATACTTAAGAAATTTCAAAACAATCTACAGATAAATACTTAGAATAAATAAGGGTGTTTGGAAGGGTTGCTGGATTCAAGTAAATAATGAAAGATCAATTGCATTGGTTATAAATAATAGAAGGATAAATTTTAAAAAGATACCACTTACAATAGTATCAAAAAGCATCTAATACTCCAAATCTATCCACTGAAAGAACCTGGATTTAATGGCCTCCTATATACAGGGAACCCCCAATTGAACCCTGATTTTGGTTTCTAAAATCTTTTTTTTTTTTTTTGAGGTACCGGGGACCAGGGATTGAACCCGGGACCTCATATGTGGGAAGCCAGCGCTCAACCACTGAGCCACACTGGCTCCCCTGAGTTGTTTTTTTTTGTTTGCTTTTGTTTTTTCTAGGAAGCACCAGGAACCAAACCTGGGACCTCCCATGTGGGAAGCAGGCGCTCAACTGCTTGAGCCACATCTGTTCCCTCTAAAATCTATTTTTAACTCACTGGAAAAATGGATGATCTAAGATACATGATACAAAATGTATAAGGTGACCATTGTGCCAGAAAGCAAGAAACACCTAAAAGCTAATTATGTCATGTTAAAAGGGTACAGGAGGTAGCATAAAGGAACTCCTAAATAAGACAACATGAGAATCAAATGATACATATGACTGAAACACAATAGCTTTATAAAAAATCTTTGAGTTAATAACAATATTCAAAATAGACAAAGCCTGTACTCAAACAGAAAACAACAAACAAACCTCATTTGCCATGAATGGAAGAGATTTACAGCAACACCTTATGCCAAAAATGGAGGAGAGGAGAGGAGACGTAGCTCAAGTGGTTGAGCATCTGCTTCCCATATACAAGGTCCCGGGTTCAATCCCCAGTACCTCCTAGAAAAATGAAAAAAAAAAAAAAAATAATAATAATAATAATAATAATAATAATAGTAATAAATTAGGAATAGGTTATCAGGAAGCGGATCTGGCTCAAGCGATTGAGCTCCCACCTACCACATGGGAAGTCCCGGGTTTGGTTCCCAGTGCCTCCTGGAGAAGATGAGCAAGACAGCAAGCTAGAGCAATGGGCGAGCGCGGTGAGCTGACGCAACAAGATGATGCAACAAGGAGACACAAAGAGGAAAGACAATGGGAGACACAACAAAGCAGAGAGCTGAGGTGGCTCAGGCAATTGGGTGCCTCTCTCCTGCATGGAAGGTCCCAGGTTCGGTTCCTGGTGCCTCCTAAGGAAAAGATGAGCAGACACAGAGAGCACACAGCAAATGTACACAGAGAACAGAGAGCACAAAACAATGAGGGGAGGAATAAATAAATAAAATAAATCTTAAAAAGAAAAAAAGGGTTATAGACCACATATTCTATAAAGAGAACATACAACTCAACAATAAAAGAGCAAGCAATTCAATTTAAAAATGGGCAAAAGACTTAAATAGACATTTCTTCAAAGAGGAAATACAAATGGCCAAAAAGCACATGAAAAAATGTTCCATATCACTAGCTATTAGGGTAATGCAAATCAAAACGACAGTGAAACATCATCTCACACCACATAGAATGGAAATTATTAAAAAAACAAACAAACAAACAAACAGAACAATAAGTGCTGAAGAGGAGGTAGAGAAATAGGAACATTCCTTCACTGTTGGTGGGATTGTAAAATGGTAAGCCTCTGTGGAAGACAGTTTGGTGGTTCCTCAGGAAGCTGAATATAGAACTGCCATATGATTAAGCAATTCTTCTGCTAGGAATATATCCAGAAGACCTTAAAACTGTGACGTGAACAGACATCTACACACCAATGTTCAAAGCAGCATTATTCACAATTGCCAAAAGATGGAAACAACCCAAGTGTCCATCAATCAATGAATGTATAAACAAAACATGGTGTATATATATATATATATGACGGATTACTAAGCTGCAATAAGGAGAAATTAAACTGGGACATATATGATAACATGGATGACTCTTGAAGACACTATGCTAAGTGAAGTAAGCCAGACACAAAAGGACAAATATTGCATTGGTCTCACTAATATGAACTAAATATGAAGAATAAACGCGTGGAGTTAAAACCTAGAGCATATGTTATTAGGAGATAAGAGAAGGGCTGCAAAGGAATACTGATGCTTAATGTATGTAGAAGTTTTAATTAACTTGACTGTAAAAGTGTGGAAATGGATAGAATCAATGGTAACGTATTATAGTGAATAGCACCTTGTTTATGAATGGGATTGTGGCTGGAAAGGGTAGTCTAGGGATGTAAATGTCAAGTGAAAGAAAGCTAGAGGATAATCTAGGCACTGAATAACAGTGAACCCAGAGGTGGATGAGAATTGTGGTTAACAGCACAAATGCAAGAATGTCCTGTGAACTAGAATGAAAGTATATCACTATTGTAGGGTGGTAGGAATGTGGAAAAGCATGGGAAAAATACAATTAATGTAACCAATGGACTACAGTTAACAGTAATACTTTTATATTCTTGCATCAATGCCAAAGATGTACTGTGTTAATAATAGGGGGGTATGGAAAAAATATGCCAAATGTATTCTATGAGCCATAGTAAGTGATGATATTATCTCATAATCTGTAACAAATGTTCCACAATGGTGTGGTGTGTTGGTGAGGGGGTGTTGTATGGGAATTCTACTCATGTACATGATTGTTTTGTAAGTTCATAACTTCTGTAATAAAAATATATAAAAAAATTTTTAAATGGCAAGAAAAAACTGGGTTATCGAAGGAAAAGAATAAAGTACTGATGATGTCTTTCCATTAGGAACTATATACTTCAGGGTAACCAAATGGTCCCAGTTGATAATAACCTTTCTTTACAGAAGAATGCCAGATAATAAATGTGGAAAGAACGATAGAATTAGAAAGACCACCACTTTGTGATCTGAAATCACTAATTTAGGCAAAGATACAATGAGGCCAAAACCATCATGCGAAAAGTTGATGAAGAAAACTAGTTATGTGTATTGTGCCAAAGTATTACCCACAGATTACTTTCTACTCACAAGGGAGGAAAGGTAACTTTACAACAGAGTGACCTGGCTGTTTTACTCCTTATCCCAGTGATAAACTTAGCATCACTAATAGTGGAACAACCAACCATCATGCCTTTTCATATGACTCATATGAAGAATATAATAGCATCATCAATGAAGTATTTTTGCAAAAAAACAATGATTCTCAATCTTATTTTTAGCCTCCATATCTAACTACAAGAAATTCAGTGGATAGAGAAAAAGTTAAACAATGCTAGAAGAGGGGAAAAAAAAAAAAAATCAAACAAATCCTGAATATGTAATCTTCTACACATTAATGTCATGGAAAAAATATACTATGGGAAAATATTCTAGATTAAAAGGAATTTAAGAGAAAAGAGTCAAATGCAATGCATGGTCTTTAATTGGATTCTGGTTTCAACAATCTAGCTATAAAATATATTTTTGGAGTTGGTATATATAGACAACAATTTTTTAAAATGTTAGGAAAATATTATTTAAGATGTGAACATGGTATTTTGATTATACAAAAAAATGTCCCTATACTTTATACATGAAAGTCAAGTATTAAGCAGTGAATTGTCAAGAGTTCTGTATTTTACTTTAAATAATTCAGCAAAAAAGGGAGGGGAATGGAGTAAGACAAATACAGCAAAATGTTAACAATGATTAAATCCATAAGTAAGGTTGCATAGATCTGTACACATATAGATAAGCAGACAAACAGAACAAAATAGAGAATCCAAAAATATCAACATTTAAATTAAGGCATACCTAATTCAAAACAGTGGAGAGAAAGGATGAACATTTTACTAAATGTTGCCATGATAGCTGAATCTCTATACAGATGAGATCAAATTGACCACTACATTGCATAACATACAAAAATAAATTCAAGATGGATCATGAATTTAAATTTGAATAGCAAAATAACTAGGCTTTTTAAAAAGAAAGTATAGGAAAATGTCTTCATCATGACCTCATGGTAAGGAAAGGTTCCTTAAACTGGTCAAAAATAAAAATAAAAATAAAATACTAACTTTAGGTAAATGATACATCTGAGCATGTTAAAATTAAGAACTTCTTTTTATCAAAAGAAGCCACTAAGGGAACAAAATAAGCAAGCCACATATGAGAGAAGATTTCTGTAGTACATGTTATTAACAAAGGATTTGTATCCAGAATCTATAACTCCTACAAGTCAAGAAGAAAAAGACAGGAAGCCAATAAAAAAATGACCAGAAACTTTCAAGAGGCACTCTACAATGAGGAAATCTAAAGGCCCAATAAATATATGAAAAAGTGCTCATCAGTAATCAGAAATGCAAATTTAAGCTACGATGAACTCCACTGCACTGAAAATTACGATGCTCAACAGTATCAGGGGTTGGTTAGTGTGGGAAGCGACAGAAGCCTACTCACTGTGCATATGGGAATGTAAGTTAAACTTCAGAAAACATTTTAGCATTTTTTTTTTTTTTTTTTAAGATTTTATTTATTTATTCATTTATCCCCCCCTTGCTGCTTGTGCTCGCCGGGTCAGCCAACCACGCCGTGCGGGCGGGCCTGCCCTCACCAGGAGGCCCCGGGAACCGAACCCTGGGCCTCCCATATGGTAAACGGGAGCCCCACTGATTGAGCTACAGCCGCTTCCCAACATTTTAGCATTAACCTAACAATGTGGAAGACGCGTATTGTCCTCTGACCCAGCAGCCCACTCCTAGATCTCTACACAGAGAAACCCACGCCTTAATGTCAACATGCACCATCCATCACAGATACAACAGCAATGTTGTTTGTAATAGCCCTAAATTACAAAAAAACAAGAAGCCACCGCAGTAGAATAAAGTGTGGTAAACTTACTCATACAATAAAAAACTACTAGAGCTATATGTGAAATGTATAAATCTTTAAAAAATAATAATTTTGAGAGGAAGAAACAAATCACAATATAATATTTACAAGTTCTTCCATGTAAAGTTTAAATGTGCAAACCTAAATTGCAATGATTAGAGACGCAGACACAGCTGATACAATCACAGTGAAGACCAAGCAGTGGCTCACTTATAATGGGACAAGAGTTACCTCTGGAGGAAGGAGGAGTTGTTAACTGGGATGGGCACACAGTTAAGCTCTTAGGAACCTGGCAACGTTCTGTTCACTTACCTGAATGGTGTTTACATTGGTGTTTGCCTTATAATAATTTGTTGAGTTGCACATTTATGCTTTATGCACTTTTCTATGTGTTTTATTTCACAATAAGAAGGCATTCAAAAAAGTACTGGAAAGAACACACAAAATTTGCGAGAACTGTATTAAAGTAGTGGAATTAAGAGGCAATTTTTCCATATTTTCACTTTTTCCTCAGTTTCCTTGTATGTGGTTTCATTACTTTTATTATCATTTTAAAAGAATTTAGAAAAAGTACTTTTTCTACTTCAACTCATACCTTAAATGAAGAATTCTCCCTTCACCTGTTCCACCTCAAAACACAACTTCAGCCCACAGCAACGTCTGCTTTCCAAATCCTTCTCTACAGACTCCCCCAGGTCTCTCAGACTATGACGCTAACAACCACTGCTCTCCCTAAAGAGTGAGTTCAGCTTTCACGGCACTCGTCCCGTTTCCTCAACAGTCCTTCCAAGCTGTTGCTGCTTTCTAAATATAGGCATTCCTCCTTTTCTCCCAACAGTATCACTCTAGAAAGGTCAGGGTATCTCCATTTGAAGTTTGCTTCAGAATCAACTACAGAATTCATGGAACTTTTCATAAACACATCTAGGCTCCACAGATCTACGTCAGACTCTTCAAGGGTGAAGCATGGCCATCTTTTAAAGAGCTCTGTGGCTACGAAGAAGGTTGATCCGTAAACACCGTCGGAGATTGTGAATGATGCTTCAAAATACACAAGCAATCTATTGTCTACTTAGGGTAAAGAACACTTTTTAGAGCACTTATCATTCAGCCCCATGGCTTCAATTTTTGCTTCTTAATATAAGATTCCCATATCTATGTCCCTAACCTGGATTTCTCCTGAGGCATATCCCAACAGGCCATTGTACATCTTCACACAGAAGTACCATCCTCTACTCACACCAACCATATCCCAAACTAATTCATCACTGTTTCTTTAAAACCAGCCCCTTCCCTGTCTTTTATGACTTTATTACTACTATCACTATGCAAATTATCCAGGCTTAAAACACCAGCTGGAAATACCTTCTAATAGCCAACTGCCAATTTGAGGATCTCTAATGTAAGTTATTTTCAGATACATTTTATCTCACTAGGTCATAAATTCCCTAACAGTAACTATACTTGTGTATGCCCTCTATTCTTAAGAAACAGAAAAAAGTCTTGCTGAGATTACAATTTCAATAAATATTAAATAAGATAATAAATGAATGATTGAACAAACCATCAGTTAATCAGAGTGATAAATTAGTCTTTCCAATATGGCTAGACAGAACAGCAATATAAAGAAAAAGTATGTCTCTTTTTAATTAGTCAACAGAAACACACTCCAACTTGAGTAAAGAAAGGGAAAAGAAATCAAAAAGAATTGAAATTCAGAGACCAGACAGAAAATAACTAACAATAGAAAGGAATATACTTCCTTCTGTGAGAAAGTAGGAGAAAGTATAAGAGTTGAAGTGGTCTGGCAAGTGGATGTGAGTGGTCCCTTACAGAGTCCTACTGACAAGATTTCACAGTCTCCACACTGCTTCAAGGCATTTTTAAGAAAAAACTTTTTAACAAATATACAAAAAAGAAATATGCTTTCTCATTGACTAGTTGGGTTGTTACTTTAAAAAATTTCCCTACCAGCTTCCAACTCACCTGAAAACAGCTCTTTTTTCACATCTCCTTTCTCCATCCAGGGCTCTTTCCCTTCCTCCAATAAGGAAACCACATTTGGTTTAAAAATGGAAAGGCCTGCTTACAGAAAATGAAATAAATTCAACATTAGCCTAAATTCTCAGAAATGAGGGGTGTTAAAAAGAAATGTCAGGGGGGCAGATCTAGCTCAAATGGCTGGGCGTCCGTCTGCCATATGGAGGGACCTGGGTTCGATCCCCGGGACCTCCCGAAGGCGCATGGGCTGCCAGGCTCTGTGTGCCGCTGAGCCCTTGGGCCCTGAGAACCATGCAGCAGGATGATGACATAACAGGGGAGAGACAAGACGAGATGCTCTGAAAGCTCCAGAAGCCAGGAGCTGAGGTCGTGCAGGTGGCAGGACACCTCTCTCCTACATTGGAGGTCTCCAGGATGGAATCCTGGTGAAGACTGGAGGAGGAGGATGAGAAGAGATGGCAGGAAACACACAGAGAATTGCCCAGCGAATGGACACAAAAACAGCAAATGGGTAAAGGGGGGTTTAAAATGGATAAAGTAAATAAATAAATCTTTAAAAAAAAAAAAAAAAAAAAGAAATGTCAGAGGAGCGGATATGGCTCAAGTGGTTGAGCACCTGCTTCCCACATGGGAGGTCCCGGGTTAGGTCCCCAGTGCCTCCTAAAAACAAAACAAAAATAAAAACAACTCAGGGGAACCAATGTGGCTCACTGGTTGAGCACCAACTTCCCACATACAAGGTCCCAGGGATGGCCCCGGTACCTAAAAAAAAAAAAAAAAATGTCAGATGCTCAGATATGTGAAAGATGTCTAAAGATTAGGTAAAGCTACAATCCCCATCTTAAAAACTAAAAATAATAATTTTTAAAAAACATACCTGCCTTGAGAATATTCAGTCAGATAAAATTCACAGCAGCTACCCTAAAAGGCAAACTCTGACTTGGGGGAGATAAAAGGGACTACTTACCCAGTGAAACCAGGTTGCCATAGTTCTCCAACATTACACATCTGTACAAATCCCTTTGAGCAGGATGAAGCCATTCCCACTCCTCCTGGGAGAAGTCTATGGCCACATCTCTGAATGTCACTGACCCCTGAAATGACATACAAATATCCGCACAACCAGGACCCACGTCTCCAAAGGCCCTGATATAGGAGTGAAATGAGTTCCACTGCAGAGGAAGAGAAGTATATATATATGTAGTGGCAAAAGGAGAATTCGGGATTCTGAATAATGTAGATCAAGAAGTTATTATATTGGGGTCGGATGTGGCTCAACTGGTTGGGCGCCCGTCTCCCATATGGAGGGACCCGGGTTCGATCCCTGGGACCTCCCGGTAAAAAAAAAAAAAAAAAAAGAAGTTATTATACAACTAAGAGCCCAGATTTTTATTTTGTTTTATTGCATAATTGGAGAAAAGGAAAAATATGAGATTTTGCAAATTTACAGTTTTGTGAAAGATAAAAGGACTATGAGCATGAACAACATGAATTTCTGGTTTTGGTTCAAAAAATTTGAACATTTGACAATATTTTATGAATAGCGGAGACTATTCTTTTGTGTTTAATGTGCAATGCATGTTTTCCTTAATGTCAGCCTTTTCTAATGTGATCTGGCCAGAATTTCTTCATGGTAACAACGGGCTGAAATAAATAGCAGCAGCACCCTTCAAATGGGAGCAGGTTTTCTCAAGCTTGTCACAATCATATCCAATCTTGAAGAAAGAGCTGTGGAGCTTAAGTAATTTTAGCAATGTCACAAGACAAGGAGGATAAACAGCAAAGTGCAAGGGCCTCCCAAGGTGAGCAATTTAAAACCTCCCAAGATGCAAACTAAAAAAGGTTCTCTCAGGTTAGAGTGAATAAAAAAACAAATAAAGCCCTGCTTTGCAGCCTGAATTTTTGCACTACCTGAGTGATTCATATAACCATAAGGCATGAGAATCAGTTAAGAATGTCCCAAGACAAAAACAGTCCCAGGTGTATGGCAGAATTACATATTTAAAATTTTCTGACTTTTTAAAAAAAGTGATATAATATTGTTGTCTGATAAAGGAAGCTGTTTCCTAAACGGTTAAATTGGACTTGGAGATAAATATGACAGAAGATAAAGAAGTGGGGCTAAAGAACAGAGATTAATTTAGAATGATTGACTCTTTTAACTCCACCTGAAGTGCATTTGTCAGTCAGACATTTAGCACCAACCAGAGAAAAATCATCAAACTTCTTTGCTAACAAAATTTAACATGTCTGAAATATAAGCTTTGTGAGTTCAAAGATTTTTGTTTTGCTTACTGCTGCATATTCAAGACCTAAGGTAGGTCGGCTATTCTTAAATTTTATCATGCATTAGAATCACTTGCAGGGACTGTTAATAAACTGACTGCTGGGCCACACCCCCAGTTTCTCATTCAGGTGAGTATGCATTTCTACTAAGTTCTCAGGTGATGGTGATGTTGTTGCTGATGGTCCCAGGATCACAATTTGATAACCACTAAAGTGGATGCTTAATAAAAATATGTTGAATAAATGAGTGAAGGGTAGCTAGTCTAAGTGAAACTCTTCACTCTAATATTGGGTCAAAAACCCCACCCACATCTGCAGAACTTCCCCTTAAGTAAAAGCACCTGAAGAAGAACGAAGGGAGTGGGTGGTGGCAGAATCCTCGAAGTTTCAGGCAAAATAAAGCATATGTCCCCAAGTCCTTAAAAAAGATGACTGCACTTCAGAAAGAGAGGAAACACTAGCTTACCTGAGGCATGGCTCACGGAAGAGACCCAGGAGAACAGAGGTCGAAAATGACGGAGCTGGCAGAGAGAGAACGGAGCCATGAACGACAGGCCAACTGGGCCGGGGGCCCCAAATGGGGGCTCCCATCGTCCCGCCACCACCACGCAAGCCGAGGGCCGAGCTCCGTTCCCTTCCCACCCAGCAAAGGTACGGGGCGCTGCGCCCCAACACCTGCGCATTTAGTAGCGGTCACAAGACTGCGCGTTTCCTCGTTCTCGGCAAGGGAGCGAAGTGTTCCCGGGAGCGGAACGGGAGCCACAGCGGCGGGTCCCCAGAGAGACCTCCGCGCGGGCGGGGAGGGCTCCGGAAGCGGGCATGGCGGGGGGCCCTTACCTGCCTCGGCCTGACTCAGGCCCGAATATCGTGTCCGCGCCCGAGAACCCCGCCGCGGCGACGCGTGAACTGCGCGTCGGAGCCTTGGGGACCGGAGCCTTGGACTAGGCCCCCAGGCCCAGAAACTACAGTTCCCAGAACCGGCCCTGGCCTCAGCGCTGAGGCCCAGGGGCTCCACGCCAGGCAACTACGACTCCCAGAAGGCCCCGCTGCGGCGCCCAGCGCAG